>JANVCQ010000009.1:21863735-21889027 GCA_025531925.1 Erythroxylum plowmanianum | reverse complement strand
TCCTCCGCAGGGGGTTAAAATCCACCGGTACCTGGGTTCGCCGAGATCCTGTGGCCTGGGGCCAGGCAGACGTCGCGAACCCAACATTAAAAAATAATTCTAACTAAAAGGAAATTAATCAATCTAAACCTCAAAAATTTCAAAAGCATGCTTAAAACGAATCGGGGCCCAACATGCAACTTAGTGGGATACTGTGATGCCGACTATACTAGACATCATGATACTCAAAGATCAACCACTAGATATGTGTTCAAACTTCAATGTGGAGCAATCTCCTAGTGTAGTAAAAGATAACCAATAGTCTCTTTATCAACTACTGAGGCTAAGTACTGTGAAGCATCAATGGCATCACAAGAAGGTGAATGGATAAAATAACTAATGGAGAATCTCCATTAATTAATGGACTGTCCAACAGAGCTATATTGTGATAATTAATTAGCAATACATCTACCTAAAAATTTGGCATTTTGTAAAAAAATCAAGCACGTAGAGGTACACTATCACTTTGTTTGTCAAAAGATACTATAAGGAAAAATCAAGATGAAATATGAAAAGACAGAAGACCAAGTTGCAGACTTATTTACCAAATGAATCAACAAAACAAAATATAAAGAATTTAGAAGGCAACTTAGTAGAACTTTAAAAACAAGAGAGTAGTCAGTGAGGGGGAGTGTTAAGAAGTCATCGACATCTCTTTTGATCTCTCTAGAGTCATCATATTGTCTTATATACATAAATAATATTTTATTACACAACTCTTCGATAACATTCTAAAATAATATATAGAATATTATAGAAAATCTTAAAGTCAGTTGTTTATCGAGTTAAGGTGTCCATAAAAGGAGCATGAGTGTGTGTGTGAATAACATGTGAGTGTGTGAGTAGCATTAATGAGTGAAAGTGAGGAATGCAAAGTGAGGTGTATGCCGTGAAAGAGTAGAGAGTTTGTGTCAATGTTGTTTATAAACTATTATAATCAATATACTGTATTTTGAGTTTCTTTTCAATTGAGTCCTCCACACATTTTGAAAAAAATCAACAATCTCCTTTCTAATGTTGGAAACTCTTGATACTAGGAAAAAATGTTCAAGAATGATCTTTTCATCTTTTACGAAGTGGTGACACTTCCTATGGCTAAATAATAGAGCCAATCTTATGCATCATCCTTTAAGAAGAACAAAAAAGATCTCATTTTTATTTGCTCCTTGTTAACTTCATTTAGTTTTATACCCATATATACTACATGAAAATCCTTTAAGAGTTTTTGAGGGTCTTCTCAGAATTTAAATAGTTTATAATCTTAGTTAATGTGATCAAATGCCTTTTTTTAGTTTCATAGTCAATGGATTGGAGATGTTATTTCAATGGAAAAGATTGCAAAAAAGTTAAAGAAAGAAATAACAATTTGTAAGTAGTGTAACACTACAATTTGTGAAACAACAAAAGCCATGTCAAGCAATCGGATGTTATAAGAACTCATTGAACCAACAACCACACCACATATGGTTTAAATCATTTGTTCCAAAATATTGTAGTACTACAAATGAGGATCCATATAACCATCTTCAAGAGTTTCATGTTGCATATATACGTATGAAGCCTAATAATGTTATCGAAG
The DNA here is from genome assembly GCA_025531925.1 of Erythroxylum plowmanianum. NCBI lineage: Eukaryota > Viridiplantae > Streptophyta > Magnoliopsida > Malpighiales > Erythroxylaceae > Erythroxylum > Erythroxylum plowmanianum. The sequence continues at coordinate 21,887,409 of JANVCQ010000009.1, read as the reverse complement.
ATCAAATCAATTGACAATGCCAAGGATTAGAATAATTACTTGCCACCGATAAGTATCACCATGTGGAAAGAAACGAAGAACCAATTCTTTGAAAAAAATTTCTAACTTCAAGGTTTGTGAGCATTCAAAAGGAGATTTGTAGTATTTTGTAACACATTAGAGAGTCTTTATATGATTAGTTGGAACCTTTTAGAAGTTGTATACTAGTTAACTGCACTAACAAATTAGCAAACAACTCCTACTTCACTATTTTTACAAAAGACTTCCACCTACTGAAAAGAGTATTATCAATGTCGTTAGTGAATGAGCACTTATTAAGAAAACACCATATACAACTCACAGATTGAACATTAATACAACATTTAATTCCCAGATTTTTAATCACAAGACAGACTACTGAACTTGATGAGTTAATTAGATAAATGTTTCGCCTCTTAAAAAATGAATGGATAATCTTATTGCAATTTTTTTTCGGTGGGTTATAGGAAGCTACCAAGCATTGTGAAATGTGATTAATAGTAGGATACCCAACTAATATATGTCCAACATTAAATGAAGAATTAATATAACAAGAAAATGTCCTATTAGGTTTTTGGGGATAACCTCAATATTAATACAATCCATATTTAAACATTTATAACCATAGTTTAAAAGACTATCCTAACTTTTAATATAGTACCAATAAATTAAATACTAGTTAATTTTCAATAATACAAGCAATCCCATCCTCTGAGGCAACTATAATAAGCTTAAACATCTAATTAAGGTATGCCGCTTGAAGATATTGTTAAAACATTGGTTAATAATACTATTAAATTTCCACAAGAGACTAATAATCAAATTTTGGAAAATGAAATGGGTCAATTAGCCACTACAGTTAGTCGCTTAGAATCTCATGATTTGAATAAATTTCCATCACAAACAATAGTAAATCATACGGAGAGTTCTAATGTTATTACATTGTAATGTGGAAAACAAGCTGAGCAACCCGTAAAAGTCCCAACTTCATCAAACTCACGTACGAAAGAGAATTATATGCTAAAGTAGAAGAAAGCATGCCCACATTTAAAGGTGACTCACATACTTCTCCTTTATTTATATACATTGAACAATAACTAAAAATTGGAATAAGATGTTTATTTATATAAGATATTCTAGGCCTAGGAGGTAAATATTTCTCTTTTCGATGCAATTAAACAAGTTCCAAGATATGCTAAATTCTTAAAAAGAATTATTTACTGTATAAAGAAGATAGAAGTTGAAAGAGATTGAAAAAATAAGGCTAGGAGGAAATGTATTTTCTAATGTTCAGAAGCTGTAAGTATCTAGTATCATTTCAATACCATACACTATTAGTTGTTCTAAACTAGAAAAGATCGGGCTAGATTTAGGGGCATCCATTGAAATCATGTGTTATTCTATTTATTTATCACTTAATTTAGGGCCGTTAGATAGGACAAGGGTGGTTGTTGAATTAATAGATAGGCCTAGTGTATATCCCAAGTGGATCATGGAGGATGTTGTTGTGTATGTTAATGACAAAGAAATTTTTTCCTTTAACTTCTATGTTTTAGATATGGAAAATAATGGCGAAACAACACCAGTTTTGTTAGGAATATCAATTTTTAAAATGTTAAAATAATAATTGATGTCAGACAAAGGTACTTTATGTAACATCCCATTACCCATGTTAAGGCTAGAATAGTAAATATGAGAGTTATTGAGAAATTAAAAATTGCATTATATGCTGAAGCATAATATAGTATACACATATACATGAATATTGAATTTTTGCACATTAAAATAATTGTACATGCATTTATTGAGAATTTCAGAGTGAAATTGTTTATAAATGTGATTTTATTAAAAATTGTGATTTTTATATATCAAAAATTAATTTGGAGAGTGTAGTTAGTGATTTAGAATTTGTGGTGAAATTTAGGAAAATTCCTAAATTCTTAGGTATTTTCGACTAGAAAAAATGCAAGTGGCAAGAAAATTAATGAATGGTAGTAGAATTTACTGTTAAATGGCAATGAAAATTTTGACAAATGGCTAGGGGACTTATTGACAAGTGTCAATGAAAATTGGGAGACAATTGAAGTAGAAGTTGGATTTAATTAGACTTGCTAAACGAAAGAACATAGCCTGAATTCATAGGAATTGGACATGTGGCAAGTGACAAGTTTCACTTGCCAAACCATGTATTAAGTCCACTAATCCTTAAATTTTAAAGACCATTTTTGCTTGCCTCTTATGATGCTTTTAATTTAGAAGACCAAGTAAGTGTTTTATTCTTTCTCTCTCCGTCTTCTTCATAGGTTCTTCTTATTCATCTCCTTCATTCTCAATTTTCATCACTCACTCTCACCTCACCCACGTTGAACCTTGCTTCCATCTTTCGATTGTTATTTCCATCTTATTGTTTTTTTCATTCAGTACAAGAAAACCCAACCTAATCGACCTTAAGAAGATGAAGATCATGTGATGCTTAGGAGCTAGGGCTGAGTGAGATTTTGAAGATTTTCGAGCTAAATCAAGCAAGTAGCTTGTTAATCTTCATAGGTATTGCTGAATGAAACTATAATGATGAGTAAGGCAAGATTGATGACTTGATTATGGGAGTTTTTATTTGTGTTTCATGGATGACGAAAAGCCTACGTAAATTTCTTGTTTTTTTATATAAATGATGATTAATGATTTATAATTTGTTAGAGAGAGATTCTTTTGTGATAGAATGATCATCATAAAGGTGTTAGGATGAGTGCAGAAAATTTATGATGAATTGGTACATGTTTTATGCTCTATTTTTGGGTTAATGATCAAATAAAGATCATGATTTGTGTTGTGAATGTTTTGGAGTTGAAATGGAGTTCAAAATGAATAGGAAATGAAGTAGAAAAGATGTATTAGGTGTAAAATGTAGGAAGTTACAAAAATTTGAAAAGTTGGAAGAGAGAGAGAACTGGAAAATGCTATCTGTAACAATTTCACTAATCATGCTTCTGTGTTTTGGTCATAATTTACTTTGTAGTTGTTCAAATGAGACGATTCTTAGTTTGATTAAACTAGATACATATGGCTAAATTTTTTATAAAGACATCGAATTTAAATTCTGTTCTTAAGAATCTCAATATTTCACATAAAGTTGAGAACTGGGTATAGTACATTGTTGGATGAATGTCTATGTTGTGTTCTATTTTGAGTGTATGATAATGTGTTATATTTTGACTGTTTATGATCAAATAGGGAATATGAATTGTGTATGGATGATGTTGAGTTGAAATTAGGTATACTTGAAGAAGTTATCAACTTGAAATAAAGAATTTTGAATATGAAGTGCATGATACTTAGGAATAAGATATGTCATGGAAAAAAGACAAGGATTATGAATGATGAGATGTAGTAGAATGTGATGAATCAAATGAGTTGAGATTTGAGAGTTTAATGAAATAAATTTTTGTAGTTGAATGGTTAAGAACTGATATTGCATTAGAAGAGGTGAATTTGGGAAGATTATAAGGGAAAGTGATGTTGGGATGGATGTCGGAATCATTGGAAATGCTTTGGAGGGAGTTTTGTCTCACCTATGTCTGTTAAACGGGCCTTCACAGGCCTGGAAAACACTCCAGACCTCGTGTATGTCCATTAGGTGGAGGTGCAAGCCTGTTTAACGGACATAAATTATACACTTTTAGAAATTCACAACTTTCACCCTTTATAATTCAAAATATCTGTTCAGGGTCTTTACGAAAATTGTAGATCTTGAAGTCCTCTTTGAAACCGTCATAGAATGACATTAATCCAACATCTATAGAAAAAATTATTTTCTTTATCCCAAGAGATGTTTGTTTACAAATGATTGACTTATCAATGTTTGTCTAATGAGATATTTAGGCTTGTTAGTGATATTAAATGAGCCTAATTGAAGTAGGATTGAGCTATTAACGTAAGAAGAGTGTATTAGGTGTTAAGTAATGATTCAAAGATATCGATAATTGGTTATGAGACATGTATTAAAGATATATACTAGGGAATGTCACTGAACATACATCATACATATTTCATATACATAAATGTGCATCAATGAATAATTACAATTATGCAAAATTGAGGTATGTGTATATATTGTATGTTATAAAGGAACCTATAGAGTGCCATCATCTAGTCATTGGCAAGACTTCGAGGCAATAACTTCTGGAGCAAACTGTGAGTAACCTAGACGGCCTCACTCAATTAATTGTTTGTTTTAAATTATGTTTGAATTATTGAATGAATGTGATTTGATTGTGTTGATTCTAGAGAATGAAGGTTCAACGTTTCTGATGAATGAATAGGATATTAAGTACTACTTGTATGTGAATGTGAAGGAATAAATGATTCCTCAATTGATTGTTAAATGTCGAACCTTGGATTTGATGATAAAAGTGGTTTGAACGTGAATGTGAAAACATGTGATTGAATGAGAATATGATATGTGAAGCATTCCAATACATGATTGTATGTAAGATAAAGGAAGTTTGTGACCGGAGTTGCTAATATAAAAGCTTAAAGTTTAGATTGTGGTCAAAGCCTCAGGCTCAATTGTGAATGTAACCGGTATCTATTAAGGGACATGGGACATTATTTGACACAGCTCGGTATCCACAGTGGGATATGAGCTCGTAAAAAGGGCACTCGGTCACAATGATAATAACAAATGAAAGTGAGTCTCATGTGCATTGTATTTATAATTGATAAGTGTATTTAAAATGAATGAAATGATCAGTATGGTTGTTCTGAAAGTGAATTGTGATACTTTATGCATATATGAAGATGTGAATTATATGTTATGTGTATTGAGGTGTTGCATGAATTGAGTAAACCATAGATGATGGTTACCTTATTGAGTTCGCAAAACTCACTAAAATTGTAACGTTGATTTTCAGGATCGAGAGAGGACTTTAGCTACCGAGAGACGCTATAAGAAGTATAGTCTTGTACATTTCAGATCAAGAAGAAATTGCTCAAAGGTAGGCCAGCTGGGATTGGAAAGATTAGATAGACTTTTTGTGTAATTTCCTCTTTTAGCACATTTTGTACTAGGATATGATGATGTACATGTATGGGTGTTTGGAAGATATGTTATATAAACGTTTGGCTTTATGAAATGAAAGGAGAAATTTGGTTTTAAAATGTTGTGTTTTTCCTTATGATTCCATGCTGAGTGAATGTTGCGATTGAAAGTAGCGCGCCATTATTGTAGGTTATATAGTGGAATGTCTGTAGGGCATCCTGGTATGTACCCTAGGATAACAAGGCACTACATTGGTTAGTATCAGAGCATAGTTTGGCATCCATAGGGACATATAGGAATGTTAAGTAGGAAATATCATGAGAAATGCAAATAATGATTGAAGTTATTGGTTATTATAGGTCATTTGTATAGGTGATCAAGTGGGAAAGTCAGCTGACCTAGGATCTATAGGAGCTAGTAGAGAGTCTTCAGTACCTCAACCAAAGTAGATGCCTCCTAGAGTTCCTAAGAGAAGGGAAAAGAGGTATGATAGGCTACAGAAGCAGGGGGTTGTGGACTTTTACAGAAGTACAGACCCTATTGAGGTCGAGGGATGGCTAAAAGGAAAGAGAGAGTTTTCAATCAGATGGACTACAAGTCGGACGACAAGTTTGACTATACAGTGTCCTTACTACAAGGCCCAACTTACCAGTGGTGGAAGATTGTCTCAGGCAGTACCACCAAGCCTTGCAACCTGAAGTGGTAAGGCTTCTTGAGAGTCTTTAAGGAGAACTACATGCCCAAGATCTACTTGGATAGAAAAATGAAAGAGTTCCTAGATCTGAAGCAGGGCAGGATGTCAGTGGCAGAGTATAAGATCAGGTTCAATGAATTGATGGGATATGCTATTGCTCTATTCCTACTAAAGAAGATAAGTGTAGGAGATTTAAAGATGGGCTGAACATGGAGATCAGGACAAGACTAGTGATTTCCAGCCTGAGTAGCTTTATTGAGTTGAGAGCTGCTTCAATCAGAATTGAGTAGCTATTGAGAGAGGGATAAGCAAAGTCTAGGCAAGGGTCCAAATTGAAGAGGTCCAATAAGATTCAGAGTGGTTCTGACAAAAGATTCAGTAAGTGCTAGAATAGAGCTTTCAGACCTCCAGTTAGATTAAGACTGTCAGTATTCAGATAGAGGGGTGGTTATGTAAAGTCTAACAGTGGAAGAGCTATAGTGTAGAGTCAGTTGCCCCCATGTGAGCATTGTGGGAAGAAGCACGATGGTGAGTGTTAGACTTTATCAGGAGCTTGTTTTCGATGTGGCTCTCCATAACACAGCATTAGAGATTGTCCTGTCGTTGTTGGAGCCTAGTATGGTGTAAGTGAGAGATCTATGGGTAAAGTTACTATCCAATAGAGTCAAGGTAGTGGGTCCAAATAGAGGAGCTGTGGAAGAGGCAAAGTAAGCTCTAGGAGTCATTTTGTTAGGATTAAGATGCAGAGCAGCCGATCATAATCTCAGGCTCGAGAATATGCCATGATTAGACGGGAGACACAAGATTCTCTGGATGTCATTGCAGGTGCGCTACTTATTTATGATCATGAAGCATTTGCATTGCTAAATCTAGGAACTATGAATTCCTTTATTGTACTGCATCTGGCATCTTGGCTACATTGTGATAGGGAATTATTACAGTGTGGATTAGAGCTGAGTACACCAATAGGTAGTACGATAATTATAGGAGAGGTCTGTATGAGATGCTTGATTCAAGTTGATCAGGTAGAATTGGAGGTAGACTTGATTATACTACAATTGAGAGAGATAGATATTATCTTAGGCATAGATTTGCTAACTGCTTATGGGGCTATCATGATTTGCTATACCATGGAGGTAGTACAAGAATCTCCTAGTTAGTCAAGAGCAATTTTCAAAGGAATTAGTCAAGCAATGCCAGCTAGGTTGATATCATTTATGAGTGCATTGATAATTATGTAAGGTGGATGTGAGGCCTATCTAGCCCACACCATTGATACTAAAGCTGAGCAGAATGTGCAGGATATTCCCATGGTTAGGGAATTCCTAGATCTATTTCCTGTCGAGCTATCTTGTTTACCTCCAGATCGGGAGACAGAGTTTACAATTGATTTAGTTCCAGGTGTAACTCTTATATCCATTCCTCCGTATAGGATGGAACCTAAGGAATTAAAGGAGTTGAAAACTTAGCTACAGGAGTTGCTAGAAAAGGTTTTTATTAGACCCAGTGTTTCACCTTGGGGAGCTCCAGTTTTGTTTGTAAAGAAGAAAGATGGGACTTTGACATTATGCATTGATTATAGGGAACTGAATCAAGTGACAGTGAAGAACAAGTACCCATTGCCTAGAATTAATGATTTGCTTGATCAGTTGCTGGGAGCTCAGGTATTCACTAAGATGGATTTCAGATTGGGGTACTATTAGTTGAAGATAGCAGAGGCTGATGTACCTAAAAGTGTATTCAAGAGCATGTATGGGCACTTCGAATTCTTAGTAATGTTGTCTGGGTTAACTAATGCCCCAGCAACATTTATGGCCTTCATGAATAAGCTATTTTAACCCTACCTAGATCACTTTATGACAGAGTTTATCAATGATATTTTGGTTTATTCAATGAATAAAGAAAAGCATGCCAGACATTTGAGGGTAATCCTGCAGATTATGAGAGAGAAACAATTGTATTTCAAATTTAATAAGTATAAATTTTTGTTAGATCAAGTAGTATTTTTGGGGCATATAGTGATTGGACAAGGCATATAGGTAGATCCAACGAAGATAAAGGCAGTGATGGATTGGGAAGCTTCGAGAAATATGTCTAAAATCTTAAGCTTCCTAGGATTGGCCATATATTATTGAAAGTTTGTCGAGGGTTTTCCATGATCTCAACCCCTCTGACAAAACTTCTGAGGAAGAATGTAGTATTCAAATGGAATGAGGAATGTTAAAAGAGCTTTGAGAAGCTAAAGCATCGGTTAACTATAGCACCAGTGTTGACTATTCCATTGGGGATCGAAGGATGTATGGTATATAGTGATGCTTCACATCAAGGATTGGGATGTGTATTGATACAGTATGGCAAGGTGATTGCCTATCCATCGAGACAATTAAGGTCTCATGAGATTAACTATTTGGTATATGATTTAGAGCTTGCTGCAGTTGTCTTTGCCCTAAAGATATAGAGACACTATCTATATGGAGAGACTTTCTAGATATATACCGATCATAAGAGTGTGAGGTATCTATTGAGCCAAAAGGAATTAAATGTGAGATAGAGGAGATGGGTGTAGTTATTAAAAGACTTGATTGCACAATTGAGTATCACTTGAGGAAAGCAAATATGATGGCTGATGCTTTGAGTAGAAAGTCTAATACTAGTATAGTTCAGATTCAGTTATAGAGGTTACCAAACTTGATTCATTTGAGAGCTTTGAATGTAGAATTGAATATCGAGCAAGATGAGGCATAGATCACTACATTGAAGTTGAGGTCGATGTTATATGATAGAATCTGAAAAGTTCAGAGTAAAGATCCTGAAATGGTGAAGCTTATTGAGAAAGTTAGGATGAATCCAGATTCTGAGTTTGAATTGAGAGATGAGACATTATGGTTGAAGTAGAGGTTATGTGTGCTGAATGTGGATGATTTGAGGAAGGAAATTCTAAAGGAAGCTCATATAGCCACCTATGCTATGCATCCTAGTACTACTAAGATGTATAACACGCTGAAGTAACATTTTTGTTGGCTTGGACTGAAGAAACAAGTAGCAGAATATGTTTCTAAGTATATGACATGCTAGCAGGTCAAGGCTTAGCATTAGGCTCTAGTAGAGAAGCTACATTGGTTGCCTTTTTTGGAGTGGAAATGAGAATGAATTACTATTGACTTCATTATGGGATTGCCTAAGACTATGAGGCAAAATGATGTTATATAGGCTGTAGTTCATCGATTGACTAAGTCGACCCATTTCTTACCAGTGAGAAAGAATAACTCATTAGATCAGTTGGCCCGGAGATACATGAATGAGGTGGTTAGACTGAGGTTCTAGTGTCTATTGTATTAGACAGGGATCCTAGATTTACTTCGAGATTTTGGAAGAGCTTATAGTATGCTATTGGTACTAAGTTCAACTTCAGTATTGCATTTCATCCTCAAATAGATGAACAAAGTGAGAGGACAATAAAGAATATTGAGGATATGCTCAGAGTTTGTGTATCGGAGTTTCAAGGAGCATAGTATCAATATATAGCACTGATAGAATTTGTTTACAATAACCACTATCACAGTAGTATTAGAATGGCACCGTATGAGGCGCTGCATGGTAGAAAATGTCAATTGCCTATGTATTGGGATGAAGAGGGCTTAAGAATAGTTGAAGGCCCAGAATTGATACAAGATATTGTGGACAAGTTAAAATTGATCCGAAGCTAAATTAAAGGGACTCAAGATACATAAAAGAGTTATGTGGATCAACATCAAAGGGACATGGACTACAGTGTAAGAGACAAAGTGTTCCTGAGAGTGTCACATTAGAGAGCAGTATTAAGATTTAGTAAAAAAGGCAAGTTGAGCCCTAGGTACATTGGTCCTTGTGAGATCATTAAGTGAATAGGACCTTTGGCATATAAGTTAGCTTTACCGAATGAAATGTCTCAATTACATAATCTGTTTCGTGTGAGTAAGCTCTAAAGATACCGATAGGATCTGACACATGGGATATCAACTCAAGAAATTGAGGTTGCTAATAATCTAAACTATATTGAGGAGCCAATCAAGATAGAGGGATCTCAGATCAAGAAGTTGAGAAACCGAGTCATTCCATTGGCGAAAGCCCTTTGGAGGAATCACTTAACTGATGAAGCCACTTGGGAAATGAAGGAGCATATGAGGAGACAATATCCCCACCTGTTCGAACAATCAGGTAAGAATTTCGAGGACAAAATTTCTTTTAAGGAGAGGAGAGTTGTAACATCTCGTTACCCATGTTAAGGCTAGAATAGTAAATATGAGAGTTATTGAGAAATTAAAAAGTGCATTACATGCTGATGCATAATATAGCATACGCATACACATGAATATTGAATTTTTGCACATAAAATGAATTGTACATGCAATCGTTGACAATTTTTTGGTATAATTGTTTATAAATGTGATTATATTGAGAATTGTGGTTTTTATATGTCAAAAACTAATTTGGAGAGTGTATTTAGTGATTTAAAATTTGTAGTGAAATTTAGGAAAATTTTTGGGTATTATGGACTAGGAAAAATGCCAAGTAGCAAGATAATGGATGAATGGTAGTAAAATTTACTCTTAAATAGAAATATAAATTTTGATAAATGACTATAGAACTTATTGACAAGTGCCAATAAAATTGGAAGACAATTGGAGTAGAGATTGGATTTGATTGGACTTGTTAAATGAAAGAAGATAGTTTGAATTCATAGGAATTGAACATGTGGAAAATGTCAAAAGCATGTCTTAAGTCCACTAATCCTTAAATTTTAAAGACCATTTTTCTTTGTCTATCATGATGCTTTTAATTTAGAAGACCAAGTAAGTGTTTTATTCTTTCTCTCTCCATCATCTTCGTGGGATCTTCTTCTTCTTCTCCTTCATTCTCAATTTTCGTCACTCACTCTCACCTCACCCATGTTGAACCCTGCATCCATCTTTCAATTGCTATTTCCATCTTATTATTTCTTACATTTACTACATAAAAACCCAACCTAATCGACCTTTGGAAGATGAAGACCATGTGATGCTTGGGAGCTAAGGTTGAGTGAGATTTTGAAGATTTTGGAGCTAAATCAAGTAAGTAGCTTCTTAATCTTCATGGGTATTGTTGAATGAAACTAGAATGATGAGTAAGGTAAGTTTCATGATTTGATTATGTGAGTTTTTATGTGAGTGTCATGGATGATGAAAAGCCTAGGTAAAGTTCTTGCTTTTGTATAAGAATGATGATTGATGACTTATAATTTATTACAGAGAGATGCTTTTGTGATAGAATGGTCATCATAATGGTGTTAGGATGAGTGCAGAAAAATTATGTTGAAAGGGTACATGTTTGATGCTCTATTTTTGGGTTAATGATCAAATATAGATCATGATTTATCTTATGAATGTTTTGGAGTTGGGAATGAAGAGGGAATTAAATAGAAAAGATGTGTTAGGCGTAAAATGTAGGATGTAACAAAAATTTGGAAAATTGGAAGAGAGCGAGAGAGAACTGGAAAATGCTAGCTGTAACAATTTCACTCATCATGCTTTTGTGTTTTACCCATAACTTTTTCTATAGTTGTTTAAATCTGATGATTCATAGTTTGGATTAACCTAGGGACATATGGCTACATTTCTTATGAAGACATTGAATTTAAATTCTATCTATAAGAGTCTCAAAATTTAACATGAAGTTGAGAACTAGGTACAATACACTATTGGATGAATGCCTATGTTATGTTCTATTTTGAATGTATGAGAATGTGTTATATTTTAAGTGTTTATGATCAAGTAGGGAATATGAATTGTGTATCGATGATTTTGAGTTTAATTTAGGTATACTTGAAGAAGTTATCAACTTCAAATAATGAATTTTGAATATGAAGTACTTGATACTTAGGAATAAGATATGTTATGGAAAAAGGATAGGGATTATGAATGATGAGATGTAGTTGAATGTGATGAATAGAATGAGTTAAGATTTGAGAGTATAATGAAATCAATTTTGTAGTTGAATGGCTAAGAAGTGATATTGCATTAGAAGAGGTGAATTTGGGAAGATTATAAGTGAAAGTGATGTTGGAATGAATGTAGGAACTATTGGAAACGCTTTGGAGGGAGTTTTGTCTCACCTTTATCCGTTAGACGAACTTTAGGTCCACCAAATGGACCTTCTCGAGTCTGGAAATGTTCCCAGCCTCTTCCATATCCACTAAACAAAAATTTGGTCCGTTAAACAGACCTTCATGGGTGTAGAAAACACTCGAGACCCCATATATGTTCGTTAGGTGGAGGTGTATGTCCATTTAACAGACATACACATTATACTTTCGTAATTTCACCCTGTGACCATTTAGGTGGCAAAATCTCTCTTTGGGGTCTTCACAAAAGTTGTAGATCTCAAAGTTCTCTTTGAAACCGTTATAGAATGACATTAATTTGGCATCTAAAGAAAAAGTTATTTCTTTTGTGCTAAGAGATGTTTGTTTACAAATGGTTGACTTATCAATGTTTGTCCAATGAGATATTTAGGCTTGTTAGCGATATTAAATGAGCGGGATTGAGTATTAATGTAAGAAGCGTGTATTACATGTTACAAAATGATTTAAAGATCTTGATAATCAGTTATGAGACATCTATTAAAGATATATACCTGGGAATGTCATTGAACATGCATCGTACATATTTCATATACATAAATGTGCATCAATGAATACTTACAATGGTGAATAACTTAGATGATCTCACTCAATTAATTGTTTGTTTTATATTATATTTGAATTATTAAGTGAATGTGATTTGATTATGTCGATTTTGGAAAACGAAGGTTCTAAGTTTCTGATGAATGAATATGATATTAAAGTGCTACTTGTTTGTAAATGTGATGGAATAAATGATTTCTCAACTAAATGTTAAATGCTAGACCTTGGATCTGATGATAAATGCAGTTTGAATGTGATTGTGCAAACACGTAATTGATTAAGAATATCATATGTGAAGCATTTCAATACATGAATGCATGAAAGATAAAGGAAGTTATGACTAGAGTCACTAGTATAAGAACTTAAAGTTCAGATTATAATCAGAGCCTCAGGCTCAATTGTGAATGTACTCGGTATCCACTAAGGTATATGGGACATTATTTGACACAACTCGATAACCACTAAGGGATATGAGCTACTAAAAAGGCACTTGGTCACAACGACAATAATAAATGAAAGTAAGTCTCATGTGCATTGCATTTATAATTGATATGTATATTTTGTATGAATGAAATGATTGGTATGGTTATTCTGAAAGTGAAATGTGATATTTTATGCACATGTAAATATGTGAATTATATGTTTTGTGTACTAAGGTATTACATGAATTGAGTGAACCATTGATGATGGTTACCTCACTGAGTTCACAAAAATTACCAAAATTGCAACGTTGATTTTTTGGACCGAGAGAGGACTTTAAATACCGAGATACATTACACGAAGTATAGTCTTGTACTTTTGAGATCAAGAAGAAATGGCTCAATGGTCATTCAGTTAGGATTGGAAAGATTAGATAGACTTTTTGTGTAATTTTCTCTTTCATGTAGCACATTTGGTATTAGGATATGATGATGAACATGTATGGGTGTTTGGAAGATACATTTTATAAATGTTTGGTTTTATGAAATGAAAGGAGAAATTTGGTTTTAAAATATTATGATTTTGCTTATGATGTCTGATAAGAGAATAATCAATGATGATGCCATGCTAAGTGAATGTTGTCATTGAATGTAGCGTGCCATTATCATAAGTTATGTATTGGAATATTCGTGGGGCATCTCGGTATGTTCCCTCAGGTAACAGGGTGCTACACTTTGACTATGGAATTTAATAAGGATACTATTTAGTTTAATATATCCTTAGTTTATTTGGCAATAACATAACCTGGCATAGCATTTGCTATTGGAGTGGCTAGTCGATTCATATGTCATTTGCTGTTGGAATGGCTAGTCGATTCATGAAAAATCTAACAAAACTTTACTTAGATGTCATCCGATGTATACTCAGGTATATCAAAGGAACTCTTAACCTAGGACTACTATATAAAAGGGAAGAACATGCAAGGTGGTGGGATACTGTGATGCCAACTATATTAGAGACCATGATACTAGAGGATCAACACTAGATTTGTGTTCAAACTTAAATGTGGAGCAATCCCCTTGTATAACAAAAGATAACCAACAATCTCTTCATCAACTACTGAGGCTAAGTACCATGCAGCAGCAATAGCATCACAAGAAGGTGAATCTCCATCAATTAACGGACTATCCAATTGAGCTATATTGTGATAATCAATCAGCAATACAGCTAGCTAAAATTCTAGTGTTTCATATAAAAACCAAGTACATAGAGGTACACTATCACTTTGTTTGAGAAAAAGTACTACATGAACAAATTGAGATGAAATATGCAAAGATAGAAGACCAAGTTACAGACTTACCATAAGAATCAACAAAACAAAATTTGAAGAATTTAGAATGCAACTGAGTGACTTCAAAAACAAGAGAGTAGTTAGTGAAGCGAAGTATTAAAAAGTCAACGTCATCTCTTTTGATCTCTTTAGAGCCTTCATATTGTCCTATATACATAAATAATATTTTGTTGTACAACTCTTCCATAATATTCTAGAATAATATCTAGAATATTATAGAAAACCTTAAAGTCAGCTGTTAACATCCCAAAGTGTCTATAAAAGGAGCATGAGAGTGTGTGTGAATAACGTGTGTGTGTGAGAGTAGCATTAATGAGCAAAAGTGAGGCATGCAAAGTGAAGTGTGTGCTGTGAGTGAGTGGAGAGTTTGTGTCAATGTTGTTTATAAAATATTACAATCAATATATTGTATTTTGAGTTTTTTTTCAATTTATTCCTCCACACATTCTAACAAAAATCAACAATCTCCTTTCTAATGTTGGCAACTCTTAATACTAGGAAGAAAATTTCAAGAATGATCTTTTCATCTTTTTCTAAGTGGTGACACTTCCTGTAGGTAAATAATAGAGCCAATCTTATGCATCATCCTTTGAGAAGAACAAAAAGGCTCTCATTTTTATTTACTTCTTGTTAACTTCTTTTAGTTTCATACCTATATACACTATGTGAAATTCCTTTAAGCGTTTTTGATGGTCTTATCAGCATTTAAATCCTTTATAATCTTATTTTAATATGCTTAGATGCTTTTTTTTTTGTTTAGTTTCATAGGCAAGGGATTGGAGATGCTATTTGATTGGAATAGACTGAAAGAAAGCTAAAGAAAGAAATAACAATTCATAAGCAGTGTAATACTATAATTTCTGAAACAATAAAAAACATGTCAAGCAATCGGACACTATAAAAACTCATCAAACCATGTTTGAACTGACAACCTCACCACGTAATCTTTCCTAATTTCAATGCAAATGTTACATTTAAGTTAAATATGTTTTAAATCATTTGTTGTAAATTGTTGTCGTACTACAAAAAAGGATCCATACAAGCATCCTCAAGAGTTTCATATTGTATGTACAAGAATAAAGCTTAATAATGTTATCGAAGATCAAATAAAATGACAATGCCTAGGATGGTTATAGTTACTTTCCACCAATAAGTATCACCATACGGAAAGAAACAAAGAACCAATTCTTTGAAAAAGAATCCAAATTCAAGGTTCGTAAGCATTCAAAAGGAGATTTGTTGTATTCTATAACACACTAGAGAGTCTTTATATGAATACTTAGAAGCTTTTAAAAAGTTGTATGCTAGTTGACTGCACCACCAAATTAGCAAACAACTCCTAATTTGTTATTTTTACAAAAGACTTCTACCTACTGAAAGGAGTGTTATCAATGTCGTTAGTGAATGAGCACTTATTAAGAAAACACCATATGCAACTCCCACATTGAACATTAATATGAAATTTAATTCTCAGATGTTTAGTGACAGGACAAACTGCTAAACTCGATGAGTTAATTAGATAAATGTTTTGTTTATGAAAAACATATGGATAATCTTATTGCAATTGTTTGTCAAATGATTGTAGGAATCTACCAAGGATTGTGAATTGTGATTAACAATAGGATACCCAACTGATATATGCCCAACATTACATGAAGATTTAATAGAACAAGAAAATGTAATATTAGGTTTTTAGGATAACGTCAATGTTAATACAATCCATATTTAAACATTCATAAACCCGTTTTAAAAGACAATCATAACTTTTAATATAGTACCATTATATTAACCACCAGTTAATTTTCAATAATACAAGCAATCCCATCCTCCAAGGTAGCCGCAATAAGCTTAAACATCCAATTAAGGTATGCCTCCTAAAGATATTGTTAAAAAATTAGTTACTAATACTATTAAAATTCCATAAGAAATGAAAAACCTATAATCAAAATTTGGATAATGAAATGAGTCTGTTATTCATTATATTTAGTCACTTAGAATCTCAAGGTTTGAATAAATTTCCATCACAATGATAGTAAATCGTTAGGAGAGTTCTAATGCTATTACATTGCATTATGGAAAGCAAGCTGAGCAACCTATAAATGTCCCACCTTCATCAAACTCATGTACAAAAGGCAATGTATATGCTAAAGCAGAAGAAAGCATACCCACACTAAAGGTGAGTCACATGCTTCTCCTTTATTTATATTTCCTCCTTTTCGAGATACATTGAACGATGACCAAAAATTGGAATGAGATGTTGATTTATATAAGATATTCCAGACCTAGGAGGTAAATATTCCTCTTTTTGATGCAATTAAACAAGTTCCAAGATATGCTAAATTCTTAAGAGGAACTATTTATTGTAAAAAGAAGACAGAAATTGAAAGGGATTGAAAAAGTAGGGCTAGGAGGAAATTTATTTTCTAACGTTCAGAAAACCCTCCTAAAAAGGTGTAACGATCAAAATATCTTTTCCATACCATGCATTATTAGTTCTTCTAAACTACAAAAGGTCGTGCTAGATTTAGGGCAATCCATTAAAATCATGCCTTATTCTATTTATTTATCACTTAATTTAAGACCATTATAAAGGATGAGGGTCGTTGTTCAATTATTAGATAAGTCCAGTTTATATCCTAAGTGGATCGTGGAGGATGTTGTTGTGCATGTTAATGGCAAATTAATTTTTCCTTTAACTTCTATATTTTGGATATGGAAAATAATGACCAAACAAAATCAATTTTGTTAGGAAGATCAATTTTAAAAATGGTTAAAACAAAATTTGATGTCAAACAAAGGTACTTTGACTATGATATTTAGTGAGGATACTATATAGTTTAATATATATGATATAATGAAGTATCTTGATGACGATTTTTCTATCATTCCAATTTATGTTTTGAATTATTTAGTGAAAAAATGTTTCAAACTATGATGGAAAGTCTTTTTAGTGATGAAGATACTAATATTTCCCTTAATTTTTATTTACAGGAGTGTATGGTAACCTTGAACAATTTCATAGCAGTGAAACAGATGTTGACCGTACAATACTTGGGGTTAGGCATGCCCATGCTTAGTGACTAGCTTGTCCTTTCAATTGTGTAAGCACCAAATTAAAGTTAAAGCCACTATCAAAACTTTTAAAATACATATTCCTTGGAGAGGGAGACCCTTTTTCAGTGATAATCTCAAGCAAATTGACCCTTACATAAGAAGAGATATTAGTAGATGTTTTGAAAAACTTCAAAATGACCATTAGATGGATAGTAATGGATATTAAAAGTATCAACTCTTCTACTTATATACACAAAAGTTTCTTAAAAGATGGAGTTAAACCTACAAGGTAACCTCAAAGAAGATTAAACCACCAATGATGGATATAGTGAAGAGAGAAAATTTGAAGCTACCTAAGCCAAGATAATCTATCCAATTTTTGATAATGAGTGTGTTAAACCAACATTAGAAGTTCTAAATAAGATTAGGATTACAATGTCACCAATCAAGTTATGGACTTAGTTCCTACTAGAGTCCAAAATGGATGGCAAGTTTATATGAATTACAGAATAGTAAATTCTATAACTCTAAAATATTATTTCCCTCTCCTAATTATTGATCAAATGTTAAAAAACTTAGCTAACAAAATAGTTTATTTTTTTCTTGATAGTGTTTTAGGATACTTCATATTGCAATTGCCCTGAAAGATTAGGAGAAAACAACTTACACTTGTCCTTTGGGAACTTTTGCATATAGGTGAAAGCCTTTCGATACTTATAATGCAGCAACTACTTTCTAAAGGTGTAGAGTAAGCATAGTTTTAGATTATGTATTGTAAATTATTAAAGTTTCTATGGATAATTTTTTATTTATAAAGATTATTTTGATGAGTGTTTGTATAATTTAAGATTTATTTTGCAAATATGTGTGGAGACTAACCTCTTTCTTAATTTCAAAAAATGTCATTTTATGGTAGAACAAGGTATAATCTTAGAGCATGTTATTTCTTTTAGGGAAATTAAAGTAGATAAGGCTAAAATTAATATTATTTAATCTTTGTCTTACCAAGCCAGTGCACTACAAGTTCTCTCATTTCTTGGTTATAGAAGTTTCTATCAAAGGTTCATCAAGGATTCTTCAAAAATAGCATCTCCTTTGTGTAGGTTACTCTAGAAGGATTATTTTGAATTCAAATATTATTACAAACAAGCCTTCGACAACCAAAAAAAATAACTAGTTTTAGCCCCTATTGTTAACTATAAATGTGGGAATATTCGTTCGAAATCATGTAGGAGATAAGTAACAAAGTTGTAGGATATG
Source organism: Erythroxylum plowmanianum (assembly GCA_025531925.1). Lineage (NCBI taxonomy): Eukaryota > Viridiplantae > Streptophyta > Magnoliopsida > Malpighiales > Erythroxylaceae > Erythroxylum > Erythroxylum plowmanianum. The sequence goes on along the minus strand of JANVCQ010000009.1, from coordinate 21,868,874 downwards.
TTTTGGGACAACAAGTGTGAAAAGTGCCTCATATCATTTAGTATACATAAAAAATCAAGTCCAAACTTCTAACAGTTTTCTACTATTTTTGATCTTAGAGTCTATATCTAAACTTCTTATCATCATATCCAACAAACACGCAAGGAGTAGTCTTCGAATCTAGTTTCGATATCTATTTTTGGGCATATGCTTGAAAGCCTTGCATCTAAACACCTCCAGATATGAGTACATTGGATTTTTTCCTTTCCTTACTCTTTTAGGAATGTCAAGCTCAAAGGGAACAGAAGAAGTTCTATTAATCATTAATAATGTGGTTTTGATTTCCTCACCCTAAAAAAATTTAGTAAGTTCGACATTCTAGGCATACATAAAACATTCTCCATAATAGTTCTATTCATCCTCTCGGCAACTCCATTATGATACAGCACACCAAGTTCTGTCTTCTTATTTCTTATGTAATGTCTTGCATAATACTCTTCAAACTCATTATAGGTGTACTTACCTTCATTGTCAGTTCGAAGGCACTACAACTTCCTCTCTGTCTCCATTTCCACTATTGCAAGAAATCTTCTAAAGATCTCTAACACCTAGCTTTTTGTTTTCAACATAAAGTTCAGATATTACATGTAGCATTATGAATAAAAGTAACTGATTTTTTTTTACCACCTAAGGAAAGGGTTGAGTGAAAATGTAGTCTTCCTGTTTATAAACATTTTATGGAATAACATTCGATGTTACTTTTCAGCCATATAATGTTCATAAGGGTTGTGTGAAAATGTAGTCTTCATAGGTATAAGTGATTTTCTAGCTAGCAACTTGATCCCCTTCTTACTAACATGTCCTAATCTCTAGTTCCCTAAATCTATTGAAGTATTTTCTTTAACAATTTGTAATTCTCCTGCACATACCTTCAAGTGTGTCATGTATAAAAAGCAGTACAATTCACCACGAGTAAGCTTCAATGCTCCTTTATATAGCTTCCATTTGCCATCCCCAAATGTGTGTAAGTATCCTTCTTAGTCAAGAACATTCATAGGCATTAAATTGAGTTATAATTCTAGGATATCTTGTACACCTCTGAAGATGAACATGCACCCAATATCGGTTCAAACATAAATGTCTCCTATGTCAATGATTTTGATGGAACTCTAATTACCCATCTTTACACTTCCAAAATCACCATTCCTATAGTTAGTTAAGTACTATCTCCTAGAAACACAATGATAAGATGCCCCTATATCAATAAGTAACTCTAAATTTAAGTGACTGATATAGAGACACTCACTAGTTGTATAAATCAATGACACTTCATCATTTATACTTATTATCATTACTATAGTATGATGTCATCTCCATCCTTCTATTTGTCTTGCTTCTTCTAATCTCTCTTCCATTTGTAAAAGAACTTCCTTATGATAATAGGTTTGGTGTAGTAGTGACACATTTTGTTTATTCCTCCGTTTTTAACCATAAGAGCCTAGACAAGATCTTCAAGATCATTTAGCCAATAACAAACTACTCACGTAATAGAGATGACTCAAGAATAATGAACACAATATCTTTAACTTGAAAAATCTTCTAGTATAGAGATAAAAATCATAAGAAATATCAATAAGAAAAATCCACTAGGTACTAAAAAGCAAGATATAAGAGATGAAGATTCCAAGGTAGTTATTTTCTCATAAGACAACTATAGTAGAACCTCTATATAAAGCTCTCTAAATCTCTCTTACTTTTTCAACTCTCAGAAACACTAAGGTTGTCACCCAAAAGACTTCTACTAACTAGCTCTAGAATTAAGTAAAAATTGATACACACACACTCACACAAAAATATTCTAGTAATACTCTTAAAAAATTATAAAAATCAAACTTTAATAAAACTATTGTTTATGAAAGTTATATAGAATTAAAAACTCTTATATCATTATATTTTTGTTTCCCATATAACTTCTATATTCAAACTTATCTTTAGCTCTTCAAAAGGACATGATTTATAACATATGCTCCTTTTGATCCAATGAGATATTTAAAACCTCCAAAGTTCAAATTTAGTGGATTAATCAAAAAAACATTCATGAAATGAGACTAGACCCATAACATAATATCCTTTCAATAAATTATATTCTAGGTAAGTTATATCATAATCTTAATACTGTAGCAAAATGTTTGCTTGTATTTACTTGTATGCAATTCATACCATTACTCTTTTTGTGATATTGTTAATATGCAAAAAATAAAGGTCATACTATCTATGAAATCTTACTTGTGTTTTATATTGAATTATGACCCATTTATTATAATATATTTAAGCATGAAAATCATTCCTTTACTATGATTTGAATGTTAAGTACTAACTTTACTATTGTGTTTTGGTGTATATAATAAATTATTTTATTTTTATAATTTGGTTTTCATGCACTTTATTTGTGTAATATATATCAATTTCCTATTCTCAATAAATGTTTATTTCATCATAGTTGGTGAATTTAGAACAATATGAAAGCAAATAATTTTATTAAAACTCCTAAAATATTCACTACACAAAATTGAATTTTTAATGGAAGAAAAAATTGTCACTAAAAGCATTACTATTAGTCACTACTATTGATAGTGTCTAATTTCTAAAGTTGTCACCTTCCATCATAAATACCTCCGTCATTAATGAAATAGTTACTAATTTTGAAAAATGGTCACAATTATGCAACAATTTGGGGCAAAAGTACTAACACTAAAAACTATGAAATGCGTGACAAAACTATATGGTCACAGTGACTTTACATAATTATAAAATGTTTGTCGATACCAACAATATAAAGTAGTGATGAATAAAGTTGTAATAGAACTTCAGTCTATTGTTACAACATCATTGCCACTAAAATAATTGAAAATAGTGACAAAATATTTATCGCTCATGGTTTCTTTATCATTGTCCATTACTTCCTGGTCACAAATATTTTAAGGAAAAAGTGTCAACATCAATTTGTCACAAAAATGAAAATTTATTCTTACAAAAAATAATGTCACTAATGTTTTTATTATTTTCGCAAATAAAGCTATCAATTCAACTAATGTATGTATATGTGTGTGTGTGTGTGTACACATATACATATACGTATAAGGGAAAAAGAGAGAAACATTTTCCAAAGCTGATAAGTGATACCAAAATTGAATTCAAGTGAACAAGATAAGCAAATTAATTACAAGAAATAGGAAACTGGGTTTTATTCAAAATCAATTCCACAGTGCTTAGTAGTAACCAATGCCTTTAAGTTCATTGGGACTTGCTTGCCGGTCATTGCTTCCTTGGCTTAAAAACGCAATCCAACCTGAAAGTCAATATTATAAAAGCTAATTTCAAAGTTTATTTTATAGGCTAAAATCTTGATTGCAAACTTATGAGGCATAATATACAAGGAATTATATACCTACTTTCAAGAAAACATAGTATTCTTTAAAGGGATAGCTAAGAACTACAGAAGAAAAAGGCAAAAGATAGTCAAAACAAATTATCAACCCTTCCATCAACACCATAAAAGCAACATACAAGAAAACAATGCCTAGGATACTACATTGCTCAACCGACATAAAAGCAATGTACAAGAAAACAATGGGAAAAAAGGGAGTAAGGGAAGAAACAAGAATGCTTTGCAAGTGGAAAAGTCTTTGATATGGATACTAATAGTATACCAAAAGTGTTTATTCATAAAATATGAATACAAACTGAGTTAAAATAGTAAATGATACAAATTATTTGGACACTTGGTTATAGGCAATAAGAGATGGAAGAAAAGAACAATATTTTCAATGTTATTGCCAACCACAGACTATTTGAAAAGCATAATCTAACAAATACTTTGCTTTTCAATTATATAACATACACAACACTACAAAGGCCAAACTGTTTATTATTAACCAAAAGATAAGAGGGTTTTAGAACAGAGATGAAAGAACCATAAGGTTCTCTGGTCAATAGGATAATTTTGGATATAATACCAATTAGCTATGACAACAATCAAATATAAATCTTCAGTTTTCAAGACCATCACTCTTACACACATATTAAAACTTTGAGTTTATGCATTCCAAAGGTATAGAATGCATTCAACTTTGCATGCTCTAAAGCTGAATCAATTTCAACAATTGATTATTACGTAAATAAGAATGCAAATGGCTGGTAAACAAGATCAATTTGGCATAAAATCTCACCAAGGCACAACATGCTTGACGAGAAGATCTCTAAATCTAGAAAGGTAAATTGAAACCCTATGCCATTGAACAACAAAATAGTTGGCATAGTTGTTTAGATCTTCATGCTCTAATGGTATCCTGTGGTTGCAAATTCCACCTGTCACCATTGAAATTGTCATAGTTTTTCCACCCTTCAACCTTTTTTGTAATGGACTTTGCCCAACCCTCTCCACTAATATTGCCTATAAAATGACACCCAAAAAATAGATAACTCTCGCATCAGCATAAAACAACAGTAAAACCTTTAAGTCATTTTATTTTAAGATTGGATATCTTATATACTATAAAAAATTATATATTTCTGGTTTATATATCACATAACTTCAACCATATGTAATCAACCTTTTGTCTTTGTTTTTACATAAAACAATATAGCATTAAAATTTTAAAATTCAATACAAGGTTATTTTAAAATTATGAATTTAATAAAATATAAAAATATAAAAAAAATTATGAATTTATTAAAATATAAAAATATAAAAAGAATTTATATCGTAACTAAATAATACTACAAGGAGATAAATGATAAATTTTAATTAATTATTTAATATTTAATAATTATAATAAGAATAAACTCATTTATTTTAATATCATAATAAATACTTAAGACAAATAAGGCATCAACGATTCTAACCATTGGAACCTTACCTTTATTGGGAGTTTTGGGCTCCCAACTTATGTGGAAAGAGTCAAAAACTAATGGGTAATAACTTAAAGCCCATTAGAGATTTGCCCTAGCTATGTAAGCACTATTTAGGGGTAATTTTGTAGCATCCTATCCCTATATTAAAAGTTAGAACCCAGATTTCAACAATGGAGAAAATAGCAATGTGAGAGTTAGAAAAATTTGCATTTCATGCTCAACAAAATGTCAGCATACATGCATGTG
>JANVCQ010000009.1:21844090-21863635 GCA_025531925.1 Erythroxylum plowmanianum | reverse complement strand
TATTTGACCTAGAGACATGGAATTTCATTTTAGCTTAGGAATCAGATTCAATTTCATTTTGGGCCCTAAGCAGATCATTTTTATTGGGGGAAAATTAAGGTGAATCTTACAAGATCCGTTCGGATGAAATTGAAATAAATTCGATTTGAGTTTAATTTCGTGGTGAGGAATCCCTCCCTAGTGGATTGCACGCCCAGGTGTCACGTAGGACGTCGGACCCGTGATCCACCGGGGAGGGGTTCCAACAATAGTTCACACCGTTTTTTTTTAGTATAACGAGTAAATCAGATACCGGGTGTTACATTTCTTTATTAGTGTTCATTACTTCTTAGTTACTAATATTTTAAGGAAAAAGTGACAACATCATTTTGTCACAAAAATGAAAAATTGTTCTTACAAAAAATAATGTCACTAATGTGTTTATTATTTTCACAAATAAAACTACCAATTATACTAACGTATGTGTGTGTGTGTGTACATGTATACATATGCGTGTGAACACATATACATATACGTATCAAGGAAAAAGGAAAGAAGCATTTTCCAAATCTGACAAGTGATGCCAAAACTGAATTTAAGTGAATAAGATAAGCAAATTAATTATAAGAAATAGGAAACTAGGTTTCATTCCTAATCAATTCCACAGTGCTTAGTAGGAACCAACGCCTCTAAGTTCATTGGGACTTGCTTGTCAGTCATTACTTCCTTGGCATAAAAACACAATCTAACCTGAAAGTCAATATTATAAAAGCTAATCTCAAAGTTTATTTTATGGGCTAAAGGTATTAAACACAAGTGATAAATAGAAACATGAATGCCATATCTAAGTAAAGAGAAAAAAGCAAGAAACCATGGTCAAGCCTCTTAATAACATAATTGAGTGAAGACACAATGGTTTTTTCCCAGGTAAACTAAAGCTCTACTTGATCTTAGCAAAGATATAAAACCTCGAGTGCAAACTTATGAGGCATAATATACATGGAATTATATGCCTACTTTCAAGAAAACATAGTATTCTTTAAAGGGATATTCAACACATTATTAACCCTTCCATCAAAAACATAAGAGCAATGTACAAGAAAACAATGCCTCGAATACTACATTGCTCAACCAATATAAGAGCAACATATAAGAAAACAATGGGAAAAAAGGGAGTGAGGGAAGAAACAAGAATGCTCTGCAAGTAAAAAAGTCTTTGATATGGATATTAATAGTATACCAAAAGTGTTTATTCATAAAATATGAATACAAATTGAGTTAAAATAGTAAATGATACAAATTATTTGGACACTTGGTTATAGGCAATAAGAGATGGAAGAAAAGAACAATATTTTCAATGTTATTGCCAACCACAGACTATTTGAAAAACATAATCTAACAAATACTTTGTTTTTCAATTCTATAACATACACAAAGCTATAAAGGCCAAATCGTTTATTATTAACAAAAAGAAAAAGAAGAGGGTTTTAGAAAAGAGATGAAAGAACCATAAGGATCTCTGGTCAATAGGATAATTTTGGATACAATACCAATTAGCTACGACAATAGTCAAAGACCATCACCTCTTACACACACATTAAAACTTAGAGTTTATGCATTTCAATGGTATAGAATGCATTCAACTTCACATGCTTTAAAGTTGAATTAATGTCAACAATTGATTATTACATAAATAAGAATGCAAGCGGTTAGTAAACAAGAACAATTTGGCATAAAGTCTCACCAAGGCACAACATACTTAACGAGAAGATCCCCAAATCTAGAAAGGTAAATTGAAACACTATTCCACTGAACAACAAAAGCAGTTGGCATAGTCCTTTAGATCTTCATGGTCTAATGGTCTCCTGTTGTTGTGAACTCCACCTGTCCCCACCGACGTTTTTATAGTTATTCCACCTTTCAATCTTTTCTATAGTAGACTCTGCCTAACCCTCCCTACTAATATTGCCTATAAAATGACACCCAAAAAATAAATAACTCTCAAATCATCATAAAACTATAGTAAAACCTTTAGTAAAAGGAAATAAGACCAAAAGGTTTTAAATAGAAATGAACCCATAAATATCATGTCCATTCTCAAGCGGTAACCCATAAAAACCCTATCCATTCTTGAGTAGTCGATCTTATACCCCTCGCTCCCTAGCAACCTAAGACTATGGGGGTGCATCTAGGTTGGAAATGGACTCGTCCAAGTCATGGTCTTCAAAAAAGGAGGTGTAAAAGGGCATGGAGATTTGAGAAGCTTTTAGGCTTGAGAGAACAGAGCAATAGGCTCTACAGGAGATAGTAGCTATAAAATTCATCGTCTCAAGAGATTATAAGTTTATGTTGTCTGTGAGAGTTTTGAAGTCAAAGGACCTTAAACCCTAGAAGTCTTAAAACCCTTTTCCTAGAAAATGTTTGTTGGATTGAAATTTATTCCCAGAGTCCCATAGCATGCCCTCTTGCTTATAAAGTTTTTACTTAGTTCAAAGGTTTTACTTGGATAATATGTCATCGTATTATATTAAAATAAATAATATATATTATTAGCAATAGGCTCAAGCTAGAATGTATGTGCTAGAAAATTGTAAACAAATTAGAGAGTTTATGGAGTAAGTTTTTTTAACTTTTAAAATTATTCATTTTACATAATTTGTTTTATGGTTTCTATATTCTCTAAGTAACTATTAATATTTTACTTATTTTTAATATGACGCATACATAAAAGAAAACTCAAGAGGGGAGGATCCTAGAAATGTAGAAAGCAAATATTAAAAAGAATTTCATGAGTGGTTTAAGAAATATGTAAGTACTTTAAATATATTTTCACCTATAATTTTTTATAAATTGTAATTTATATAATATAAATATTTAATGCGTATTAATCTTGATAGTTCACTGTATTACACTATAAAGGAATTGAAATGGATATTGATCAATTATTGCATTTAGCTTATGGGTCAGACAAGCAAGTTTATCGGAATAAAAGCTTCCTCATTAACGATTTAAGGTATAACACAAAGGATAAAGATTTACAATTAAAATCACAAAATAGTGAAATTTTTGTAAAAGGTGATGTGAATACTAACAATTTGGATTATTTTGTTGTTCTGATATATATCATAAAATGAAATTATCACAGGGAAATAGTATCATTTTATTTAAGGCTGGCTGCTGGGATGTGTATCATAAAGGTGGATATAAGGTTGACAACTTTGTGTTTCCTATGGTCAATGTCACACGTAAGTTGAAAAATGATGAACCATATATTTTAGCTTCTTAAACTTGAATGTTTATTACCTAAGAGATCTTAAGGAGCTCAATTGGTAGGTTTTTATCACAAGAAAGTCTCGTGATTTGTATAATCTTGATATGAGCCATGCCAAGAAAAAGAAAATTTTGGCTTTGCACTTCTTGAATCTACTTTAGAGGATGATATTGATATGATATCTTTGGATAGATATGATTTAGATATTGTAACTATTGAAGGAAATCCATAAAATATTGATATTATGAGTGCTGGAGAAGATGATAAAACTGATTTTGATGAACTTTTATGAATGATGATGAGACAAATTCAATAAGTGAAGATAATGAAAGTGACGATGACAATAATTGAGCATTGGCAACAACTTTGTTTTTCAATTTTGAATAAGTTAAAAGTTTTGCTTAATATTTTGGAACAAGATTTTTGTTATATTTAATATTTTTATTTTTATTTTTATTTTTATTTTGATAGTATTTCAAAGTTATGTTTAGCTAATATCTATTGATATTTAAAATATTATTTTTGATTTATCAATATTAAGTAATGAATATAATTGAAATTTTAAGTCATTTTGTTTTAAGATTGGATATCTTATATACTAAAAATTATTATTTATATCTTGTTTATATATTACATAACTTGAATCATATGTAATTAGCTTTTCTTGTTTGTTTTTACTTAGAAAATATAGTATTAAAATTTTAAAATTCAATACAAGGTTACTTTAAAATTATGAATTTATTAAAATCTAATAAAATATAAAAAAGTGTTTATATGGTAAATAAATAATACTACAAGGAGAGAAATGATAATTTTTAATTAATTATTAAATATTTAATATTTATAACAAGAATAAACTCGTTTATTTTATTATTGTAATAAATACTTGAGACAAAAAAGGCATCAGCAATTCTAACTATTGGAACGTTACCTTTATTGGGATTTTTGGGCTCCTCACTCGTCTAAGACTCATGGGTAATTTTTCACCAAGATTGAACACAGAGCACTCATGATCAAATGCACAACTGCGGGTTGAAATGTTGTCTGATGGGCCTAAAATTTTAATTGGAGGTAGTTGACATCCTAATCTACATTCTGAATGATGTAGATTAGATTTTAATGGTTAGACATTTAGTAATAAATTTCATAACCTGTTGCTACTTTTGATGAAGTTTTTCACAAGTTTTGATATTTGTTTTGAGATTTGGTGCTTTTGTGGATTTTAAAGGTCATATCTCAATTGTGTACTTGCTGAATATTATGCTCTATTTTTTATTTGTGATAGTGGAGTTTTGGAACTGGACTTATGAGTTTTGCGATTTTTCCTCTTTGCAATTAAGGGGTTTTCCATGTAAAAATTGTTGGTATTCTTTTGTTTGGATTTTGTGTGTTATGTTACTTGTTTTATCTTTCGTTGGTTGCTGTATTAATCTTACTTTAATGCTCCTAATATATTCTAGAAAATTTTGGGAGGACTCCACTGTGTGTTGTGTGTTCTGTTTCTTAGGAAGCCACGTTTCCTTCTATCAATGTTTAACAATTTTTACAATAATAATATATAATATAAACATAAACAATATATATTTTAAAATAGAGAATACATAACTTGAGCTATTTATTTTTTATCACAAGCTCACCCAATATATATATATATATATATATAGTATCTCACTTCCAATCCAAACATTGTACAAAATCACTTAAACACATGCACCTAAATTAAAATTGGTTTTGTAGCTAATGTGTGCTCCTCGATCACACCCACAATTATGATGTTTGCATACTACTATTTGAGGTTCCCGCTCCTTAGTTAGAAATGAAGGCCAAAACTAACCTTAGGATTAACATTGGCCTCCACTTTGTGATCGGTAAGAACACCAACACTAACACTAACAACATGAGGACCAAATTCAACATTCACAAGAAGTCCGTGCTCAAACACAACTGCATACTCTTTCTTACCAAGTAAAAGCTATTGTCATTCTCTAGGTCTTAGGCTTTGGTACCACTTGTTGGGTAGTTTCAAGCAATAATGCTTATAAGATCTTTAACTTCGTTTAGTCAATAACAAACTACTCACACAATAGTGATGACTCAAAATAAAAACCACAATAATTTTAACATGAAAAATCCTTTAGTATGGAGATGAAAATCACAGGACAAATCGATGAAAAACCCACTAAGTAATAAATAGCAAGATAGAAGAGATGAAGATTTCGAGCTAATCACTTTCTCATAAGACAACCATAGTAGAACCTCTTTATCATGCTCTATAAATCTCTCTTACGTTTTTAGCTCCAAAAAAGACTAAGGTCCTCACCCAAAAGACATATGCTAATCACCTTTGGACAAATTAAAGAAATCAAGCTTTAATAAAACTATAGTTGATGAAAGTTATCTATAATCAAAAATTATTCTATCATCACATATTTATGTCCTATATAACTTTTTTCTTGAAACTTATCTTCAATTTTTCAAAAGGATAGGATTTATACCATACACTCCTTTTGATCCAATGAGATAGTTAAAAACTTTAAAGTTCAATTTTAGTGGAATTAGTTAAGTGAACTTTCATAAAATGAGAATGAACCCATAACATAATGTCATTCTAACAAATTATATTGCAAGTAAGTTACATCATAATCTTAATACTATAACAAAATGTTTGTTTGTACATGTACACAATTCCTATCATTACTCTTTTCGTTTCATTATTACTGTTCAAAAAATAAAAGTCATGTTACCTATGAAATCTTATTTGTATTTTATATGGAATTATGTTTCATTTATTATAATATATTTAAGCATCAAATTCATTCCTTCGCTATGATTTGAATGCTAACAACAAACTTTATTATTATGTTTTATTGCATATACTAAATTATTTTAAAAACTATTTTACTTATATAATATGGTTTTCTTGTACTTTATTTATGTAATATATATATCGATTCCTTTTCTCAATTTTTTCATAATAGTGGTTGAATTTAGAACAATGTGGAAGCAATCAATCTTAACTTACAAGCGTAATTGAAATTGCTATTCATTCTGTTCTAAGATTGGATATCTTTATAATTTGTTCAATAATACTCTTAATTATCGAATATCTATTAGGATTGTAACCATTTTAGAATATTTTACCAATACTTCATAAATAAATATTATAATTACTTTACTCATTTGTTATAATAATTTTTTGTGTTCATTAAATTAAACTTTTGAATTAGATGATTTTTTAATATAATATCAAATCCTTATAATTAATTAAACTGAACTCATTTTTAATGAAATTATTATTTATTATAGAATACCCATATTTTATATGGGGAAACTATTATAATATGATATTTAGATCAATTCCCAAGGCTTACTAAAATGTGAACTTTAAGATTAAATGATTTCTTAACAAATAGAAAAAAACTAAATGATGAAAAAGTTTATACATGCTCGTTAATACAAAAAATCATGTTACTTATGAGCTCAAATTATTTTTATTTTATTTTAACCCTTATATAATAAAAAATTATCATTTATCTCTTGCTTATTAATTATTTTAACCCTTACATTTAATAATTTTTGCAATAATAACACTACAACAAAAACATACAATTCACGATGTTTTTTCAAAAACATCGTGAATGGTTGAGTCCATTGGTGACGTTTTTTCAAACATCATGAAAAGAGGGAATATTTCGCGACATTTTATGAAAACGTTGCAGATTTGTCAAGCATTTCGCGATGTTTTTTCAATAAAAACGTTGCAAAATAATGAGCGCGATGTTTTATTAAAGAAAATGTCACGAAAGGCTTCGGTTTTAAAACTCCCCCGAGTCCCCTCCACCCCCATCAGAACGATGTCGTGTCCCCCCTAAAATGACATCATTTTGATAACTTACCCTAATCCCTTCTGCCCCACCAGAATGACGCCGTGTTCCCTTGCCCAAAATGATGTCATTTTTGTTTTCTTAAAACTTAGACCACCCCCACCAGAATGATGCCATGTCCTCACCCCCCAAAACGATGTCGTTTTAGTATTGTTAAAACTTACCCCCTAATAGAACGACGTCATGTCCTTGCCCCCTAAAACGATGTCATCTCATCTTCTATGCAAATGAAAAACATGAATTTTTCCTTAGTCCTGCATATGTGTGTTTTCGCCTTCCCTCTCTCTCGAGCCACTTTCTATCAGAGTGCTTCTGTTGGGCCTCTTTTTCCGTGCTTCACCAGTTTACGTCGCTCTGTCTTTTACAATCGAAGTGCTTCTATGTTATGGTAGAGGTAAGTCATTCAACATTTTTGCTTGTGATGAATGTCGTGTTAACTGTGTTGGTTTTTTACTCAGTTCTACTCAACGATTTAATCTAGTTTTCAGAGTGTTTTCTGTTTGTTTCTAGAACCCAACTCTTGCTACAATACCACAATATGTTGGACCCTGCTTCCAGAGCCCAACTATCATTCTAGAGTCATAAAGCGTGAGCGGGTTTCCTTGTAGGGTTATTTCACAAAACCCTTACTAGCCATCATCCCACAAGAGTAGTGTGCCCAAACAACCCAATGACCAAAATCACAATTGACTTCTTCAAAAAAAATGTAATTCTAAGTCTCTAATTTAATTTGAGATAAGAACCACCTCGTTCGGAGCTTTATAGCTCAAGATATGCCTCAAAACTCAAAGTATGTTCATAACCCGGTTATGCTCTTTCAACCAATCCCTCATTTTCTTTCCATCAATCTTTTTCAAAACAACAACAAAAGCTACCAATTTTTATCTAGAGATATAAAAATACGTTAGGAATCTATTTCTTCAAGAATCACTGCATTTGGAGGTCAGACGGTGGAGTTATGACCAAAAGAATAAAATATGTTTATATCTTCAATCATATTGTACCTATCTTGGAAGAATTGGCATAACTTTCTATAAAAATGATGTATTGAGTTAGTTCTTGGATGTTTGAAATAAGACTTCTATATCTACAACTTTAATGAAGACTACAAAGTGAGATTCTTCTTCTAAAAGAATCAAAATTGCAATTTACTGTATCTGTCCCGTGAATGTCTATTAAATGGACATGCATGTCCGCCTAACAGACATTGTCAGGGTTGGGAGCCATATTTGGACCGAGAAGGTCCGTTTAACGGACATGATATCTGTTAAATGGACTTGGGCGACGCTGGGGGTCCTTTTTGACCCGAGAAGGTCTGTTTAATGGACATAGGGGTTTCCCAAGCCCCTTCAAAGCCTCTCCAAAGATTTCTATGTCCATTCTAACATCATATTCACTCATAATCTTCCTAAATTCACTTCTCCCAATGTAATATCACTTCTTAAACATCCAATTACCAAAATGATTTCATAATTCTCCCAAATTTCAACTCAAATGATTCATCACATAAAATAAATTCTCATCATTCACCATAGTTATCATGATATACATCCTATGTAGTATCATCACTTATGATGCTCATATCTCTCAACTCCAATACCCAAAATTTACATACTTTATATCGTGGGAAAGCTAAGAGGATAACCTACAACTTTCCAGAGGCCAACTTTGCCTAGCTCTATTTAGATTAGTCCAGTTTTTCCTCTAAATTCAAAACACAATTCCTATCTTTCTTTTCCATAATATATCTCACTTATATGTAACAACAATTTGTATTCAAAATTTATCATCTCAATTTGATAAATTCTCTAAGTGTACCTAATTCCAACTAAACCTCATCCTTAATTAATTCACATTTCAACTCCACCTCATCCATACACAAATTCACATTTCGACTTAACAATCATCCATACACAAATTCATAATTCATTAACATCATAAAAGAAGAGTTTACAAAGCTTTATTGGCATTTCAAGCCACAATACATTAATGTTCCAAAATTCCCAAATTACACATTATAATTGAATAATAATTGGTCACAATGCAATTGCAGCCTTGTTTTACATAACTACTCCAAAACAAAACAAAACATGCAAATCTAGAGTAATGTCTTGACTTTCTTTCACTCGGTCTCTTGCTCATCACCTGAACAGGGGAAGGAGAGTGGGGATGAGCTTAAAAGCTCGTGGGTAACAGGTTTATAACGAGGAATAAGCGAAAACCATTGAAAAAGTTCATTGTCATAGGAAATTCTTGTTGAATCATAAAACACATGTTTCTCAAAATTCTCGTCATGTAATTAAATTCACAACCAACACAATTTATGCATTCTTCAACTTGTTCACAAATCATAAACACATTAACACATCAGATAAGTTTGGGCAAAGCCATAAACATGATGAACTACACAATTCCACATAATGGTCCTGTATAGTCGTAAACTTGAGGGAGTCCATGAAGGAGCTCCGTACCACTAGCAGGCAGGCAGAAGAAACCTTAACTTGGTCAAAGTGCACGTGACATTCTTGAATAAACTACACCAAACTCATATAATATGTAATTCATGACTTGAAAACATATTGCCCAAATGGTAGCATTTCTGAAACATGATTTTCATAAACATGCAATTTTTCGAGAACCCTTTCATTTAGCAATTCACAATTCATCATCAAAATTTCATACACCAAAACATGTAGCAATTTCACAAATCATTCAAAGCAATAAAAGCAACATTTATGAGGTAATTGAAATCATTTTATTCACTTGCTTTATAAGGAAACATTTATGGCTCATTACTCAATTATAAACATGAAACCCACCTTGAATTTCCTTGCTTAATACTTGCTTAAAACGACCTCTCCCCTTGTTCCACTTTCCTTCCTTGATTTCCTTCATCAAAGGCAAAATCCTCCATTCAATAGGAATTCCAATTAGAGAACCCATAAGACATATTCACTAAAATTGATCTTAGAATTCTTAAATCGATTCATTTATTAAGCTATATGAACCAAAACCCTCTAAAAAATCCAAAATATTAAGATCAAACTTACCTTGAATCTTCACCAAATGAAGAGTTTGTTGGCTCTAATGGAAGCTCTCATCTTATTCTTCCTTTTTTCCTTCTTGAGCACCCTCAAAATTCCTCTTGAAAGCCAAACAAAAATGAAACCTAGTTTCTTTTCTTCTTTCTTTCCTCTCTTTTCCACCGAACTCTCTCCTTCTTCTCTCTTCTTTTTGTTTCTTCTCTCTCAATTTCATTCTTGCTTCTTCCTTAAAAGCAAGCCCACACTTCTTATTTCAATTTTGCCATCAATTATTGAGAAATGTCCAATTTGCCCTTCCTTTGATGCCTTATAACCTTAATGCTTAAGTGTTCTTCCCAAAATGCCCTCATGCATATATACTATTACAAGACTACTTTATTTCAATTGAACTGTATGATAAAATCCTACAATCATTTACATACTAGTAGCTCAGAAAATAATCCAACAAAATCTCATAATTAACTAATCTTTCCATATTTACCTTCTTTTGTCTTTATAACTAATACCTTATACTTCTAACTCCTTAACAAATGATCATAGAAAAATTGAAGGAATTCGATAATACTTTCTTCCAGAAAAATGTCCTCATTGTCTTAAGTTTTTAATAACACCAAAATTATTCAATTTGGTTTAGAAATCTAAAAGTTATACCTCAAACATTATCGAACTATTTTTATACTAAAATAGTATTCTGTGCTCAACTTCCATAAAAAAATTGATATTATTAGAGACTAAATTAAAACTTGATTTCATCAGACAATCCTATCTCTCTATTTTAATCTAAATCAGAAATCACCTCATTTGGATAACTAGAGAAAAAGTTATGGCCAAAACACTGAAGCATACTCAGCGAACATTTTCAACTACATTTTCCAGGTTTTAACTTCCAACATTTCACATACAATATTTCTTACTTCTAAGAAATGTTTGGGGTCCATCAATTCTCGCCCCTTAAAGAATTTTGTCCTCGAAATTCTTACTTGAGTGATCAAACAAATGGAGGTAATATTGTCTTATGTTTTCCTTAGTCTCCCAGGTAATTTCTTCACCCGAATACTTTTTTTCAAATAACTATAGTCAATAGAATCACTTGGTCTTTCAATCACTTATTTAGTCGTTCACTTTCTTAACTAATTCCTCAATATATATATGTATCTCAGATTACTCACAATTATCCACCTCTTGCATCGATAACACCAATATCAGCTCATATAGATATTTCTTAACATATTTACATATAAAACAACATGAATCTGAGACATCTTCGTTAATAATACTAACTCCTAAGTCAATGTTCCAGTTCTTAATAACTTTATATGGACCAATACAATTGAAGCTGAGTTGTTTCTTTATCCTAACCTGAGCACACCTTGCACTCAATCTAAGGACACTTTAGGAATGTCATACTTTTAGAAACAATTTATCCTGCGTTTCATAGTTCACATGTCTATAGTGTTAGTACACTAAACTCTTATGTCTATCTCACTGTATTCTATACCTTTGGTGTTGATCCATCAAATTCATTCATTTTTCTATTGTCATAAATTTTTTTCATCTTCCATATGCATATCCTCAATCAATTCAGAACTATTAATGCATACTCATTATGAAATTCTAGTCTCAATTGCCCTAATATCTTCTTACGGTAAATCGCATCTCTTGTTATACTGATCAAACAACCATTTGAGTTCTTAATTCATCTTCTTAAGATCATAACAATTTATGTTTTCATTACATTCTACTTATACACTTTAATGTCATCATTTCTACTTGTTACCCTATTTTCCTCAAACAATCCATAATAATACATTCACAACTTCATCACCTTCGGGGATATACACCACAGTATATTGGTGTCATATTCAATTCCACCCATACAAGTGCATTGACTCATTATCTGTCATATTTAACCATGTACTAATTCGCCATAACATTCAATTATCTCAAATCCTTAAAAAGCATCATTTTTCTCATTAATTCTATCACCTCAAACTCTTAATAAATGCCCATGCGAGTGACATACACATGCGACTCAGACTAAGGATCAGTCATTTTGGCATGCTAAGACATGTCAAAAATGAATGTAACTTGATAAATATTTTCAAAAATGTCCATGTAAGATCTCAATACTGGGCTCTAATACCACAACTATTGGGCACTATTTCTAGAACCCAACTCTTTCTCTAATATCATAATATGTTGGACCCCGTTTTCGAAGCCTAACTATCGTTCCAAAGTCATAAAGCATGAGTGGGTTTCCTTGTACAGTTATTTCACAGAACCTTAGCCATCATCCCATAAGAGTAATGTTCCCAAACTAGTTAATGAACAAAATCACAATTGACTTCTTCAAAAAAAAAAAAAAGCGTAGCTCTAAGTCTCTAGTTTAATTTGAGACAAGAACCACCCCATTCGAAGCTTTATAGTTCAAGATATGTCCAAAAACTCAAAGTATGTTCATAACCTAGTTATGCTCTTTCAATCGATACCTCATTTTCTTTCCATCAATATTTTTCAAAACAACACCAAAAGCTACTAATTTTTATGGAGAGATATAAAAATGTGTTAGGAATCTATTTCTTCAAGAATCACTCCATTTGGAGGCAGATGGTGGAGTTATGGCCAAAAGAATCAAACATGTTTATATCTTTAATCATATTGTACCTATCTTGGGAGAATTGGCATAACATTCAATAAAAATGATGTATTGAGTTCGTTCCTAGATGGTTTCAAAGAAGACTTCTAGATCTACAGTTTCATGAAGATTACAAGCAAGATTCTGGTCAAAATGGCAATTTATTGTAGCTGTCTCGTGAATGTCTATTAAACAAACATTGTTGGCGTTGGGAGCCATATTTGGCCCAAGAAGGTCCATTTAACAGACATGATGTTTGTTAAACAAACATGGGAGATGTTGGGGGTCATTTTTGACCCAAGAAGGTTCGTTTAATGGACATAGGGGTTTCCTAAGCCCCTCCAAAGCCTCTCCAAAGATTTCTACATCCATTCTAACATCATATTCACTCATAATCTTCCCAAATTCACTTCTTCCAATGTAATATCACTTCTACAACATTCAATCACCAAAATGATTTCATAATTCTCCCAAATTTCAACTCAAATGATTAATCACATGCAACAAATTCTCATCATTTACCATAGTTATCATGATATATATCTTATGCAGCATCATCACTTATGATGCTCATATCTCTCAACTCCGATACCCAAAATTTACATACTTTATATCGTTGGAAAGCTAAGAGGATAACCTACAACTTTCCAAAAGACAACTTTTTCTAGTTCTATTTAGATTAGTCCAGTTTTTCTTCTAAATTCAAAACACAATTCCTATCTTTCTTTTCCATAATATATCTCACTTATATGTAACAACAAATTGTATTCAAAATTTATCATCTCAATTTGATAAATTCTCTAAGCGTACCTAATTCCAACTAAACCTCATCCTTCATTAATTCACATTTCAACTCCACCTCATCCATACACAAATTTACATTTTGACTTAACAATCATCCATACACAAATTCATATTTCATTAACGTCATAAAAGAAGAGTTTACAAAGCTTTATTGGCATTTCAAGCCACAATACATTAATGTTCCAAAATCCCCAAATTACACAATATAATTGAATAATAATTGATCACAATGCAATTACAGCCTTATTTTACATAACTACTTCAAAACAAATCAAAACATGCAAATCCAGAGTAATGTCTTGACTTTCTTTCACTCGATCTCTTGCTCATCACCTGAATAGGGGAAGGACAGTGGGGGTGAGCTTAAAAGCTCATGGGTAATAGGTTTATAACTAAAAACAAACAAAAACAATTGAAAAAGTTCATTGTCATAGGAAATTCTTGTTGAATCATAAAACACATGTTTCTCAAAATTCTCATTATGTAATCAAATTCACAACCAACACAATTTATACATTCTTCAACTTGTTCACAAATCATAAACACATAAGCATATCAAATTAGTTTGGGCAGATCCATTAATATGACAAACTACACAATTCCACATAATGGACCTGTGTAGTCATAAACTTGAGGGAGTCCATGAAGGAGCTTCGTGCCACTAGCAGGCAGGTAGGAGAAGCCTTAAGTTGTTCAATGTGCTCGTGACATTCTTGAATGGACTACACCAAGCCCACATAACATGTAATTAATGACTTCAAAGCAAATTGCCCAAATGGGAACATTTCAAAAACTTGATTTTCTTGAACATGCAATTTTTCGACAACCCTTTCATTTAACAGTTCACAATTCATCATCAAAATTTCATACACCAAAACTTGTAGCAATTTCACAAATCATTAAAAGCAATAAAAGCAACATTTATGAGGTAATTGAAATCATTTTATTCCCTTGCTTTAAAAGGAAACATTATTTCATTTGAACCATATGATAAAATCCTATAATCATTTACATACTAGTAGCTCCAAAAATAATCCATCAAAATCTCATTATTAACTAGTCTTTCTATATTTACCCTTCTTTTGTCTTTATAACTAATACCTTATACTTCTAACTCCTTAACTAATGATCATGGAAACATTGGAGGAATTTGATAATAGTTCTTCTAGAAAAATGTTCCTCATTGTCTTACTTTTCTAATAATATCAAAATTATTCAATTTGATTCAGAAATCTAAAAGTTATACCTCAAACATTACCGAACTATTCTTATAATAAAATAGTATTCTGTGCTCAACTTCCATAAAAAACTTGACATTCTTAGAGACCAAATCAAAACTCAATTTCATTATAATGTAGCCCTATCTCTCTATTTTAATCCAAATCAAAAATCACCTCAATTTGATAACTAGAGAAAAAGTTATGGCTAAAACACTTAAGCATACTCAACGAACATATTTCAACCACATTTTCCATTTTTTAACTTCCAACATTTCACATACAATATTTATTACTTCCAAGAAATTCTTGGGGCCCAACAATAGTGAAATGTCAGAACCTTAAATTCTGTTGGATGCATATTCATGGATTAGCTTAAACCTATACCTAGTTACATCAATGCAAGATAACAGCCTGTGTTACTTGAATATTTTAATGTTGGGAATGGAGTTAAGACATTGCATTCTACACTATCAAATATTGCATCATGATACATATATGTGTGTGTAACGGGTAAATTGCAAACTTGGCTGTGTTTTCATTTCTGAAAACTTAAAGGTGAATAATTTTCTTACTATGGAATAGATTTATATAAGCGGATGCCAATGCTGATTGATATACAGTATTCTTACCTTCACATTCCTTAAACTGACCAACTACATACTGATCAATAGCATCAATCATGTAGAGGACTTCATAACCCTTATTCTTCAACTTCTCAAGGAACTTATCTGTAGTGTGCAATGTATACTTCCTTTTTATCTGCTTTCCTACATCATATAATTGGACCATCCCTTTAATTCCATTTGTAGATAAAAGTTAAATGCCACCAATATTTATTTCACTCTCTTCATTTCATATAGCTTCACTTTATGTTTATGAATTTTATTCCTATAACCTTTTATCCGTAACTATTGATAAATTTAACAGTGCAAATTACTGTTACATTTCAGGTAGTTTTGCCTAAACATTCAAAAGTTCCTTCAGTTGTGGTGTCATTTCTAGCGGAGCAATATCTAGAGGTAATTTTGTAGCTTTAAAATTATTAAGTTATTTGCACATTGTCTAGTGTTCTGGATGCTTTTAGGTCAAAAATTCATAAGTGGAAGTTGTTGGGAGGACTGTGCTGGCATTGGAGAAGTATTTTGGTCATTAGAACAATAGGATCATCTCCCTGAATTTGTTTTAGAATTGATTTTTTTCTTATTTCAGTTTTGAGTAAGGCTGTTGATCATAGTTTTGTGTCGTAGGTTAGTAGTAGCAAAAAATATACAGGTCAACTAACAACATAAGATTAAAAGATTATGATTACCACATAATATATGAAAGACACAATCAATTAGATTCATTTACTAAATGAAGCAAGGTAAAACTGCATGTATGAATAAGAGTATGTGATATTATTTAAGAATAATATCACATTTAAATAATATCACATACTCTTAAAATCAGTTAAGAGTATGTGATATTATATAAGTACTAAGTTGTACTACCTTTAAATCGTGATATTAAATGTATGAAATACTATTGAAGGAAAAAAAACTATAAAGCCAAAATAGACTGTTGCTCTTCCATAAACTTTAGAACAACCTAGAAATAGAAAAATGTAAGAACTTGAAATGAAATGTTTATATATGTCTGTGAATCACATCTATTATAGTAGGCATGTATTCAGCTTCACCATATAACATTAAAACAAAACACATACAGATAAAAGAAGGATAGGTATATTGTATATGTAGATGAAATAAGCAGTGTAATGTAGTCAACAAGAAATAGAGCATGGTGATTAGAACCAAGCATTAACTCATTTAGTTGTCAAAAAATGAGTTGGTTTGGTCCAGTACAATTTGTTTAGATCCTTGTTCTATGTCATAAAAAAATATTTTTATGGTATACATATTCACAAGCAGCATAACAAAAAATTCATTGTTATTCAACAAGAACATAAAAGATTATCATATTAAATTGGAATCATAAGTCAGTTCATTTGGTTCTAGTAAGAGGAGAACAGAAACTAAAACTTACATTATAGGTAAACCTGTACAGCTTGCTGGAAGTAATACCTTCAATAAACTAAAGCCCCTTATGATAATTCAATATAATTGGCTGGGACTTTCATCAACCTTTGAGCTAACACCTTTCAAATGATTTTGTAAATGATATTACAACAAGATATGGGCCTAAAATTAAAGAAAGTGACATAGTCACTAGATTTAGGCACTAAAGTGAGAAAGGTACAACTAAATTTTGTCAATAACTTTCTCTTGTTCAAGAATTCAAGAACTGAAGTTGTCACAATAAGCTTAAAAAGATGTCAAGCCTTGTTGTAGAACATTGGATTGAAGCCTTTCGGAATAGGGGAATTATGGGGGTTCAAAGTTTTCAACACTACATCAATTTCTTGACTAGTAACAAGTTCAATTAGCTCGTGGGCTTTAATTTATGGTATTTGACATGGCATAAGTTCCTTCAGAAAATGTTGAGAAGATGTAGCCTATGATAGGGTTGTCAGAAGTGAGAAAAATAATAATATGCCTTATGCAATAAGGAGATTTGAGAGTTTATTAACTGATTGTTATGCATCAATAAGATGATTTGGTTGTTTTTTTTCCCTAGAGATGACCTTCTATGCAAGTAAGCAGTGTATAGTTTAGCTTTTCAAGAGAGGATGTATAGTTTCCTTTCCATATATAGTTGCATATTTCAAACTCTGATGGCTAGAGCTTGAATAGACTAAACGAAGCAACCTTATACTCACAACAACAAAACCACATCTTCCCCTACACGCATACTTATAAGACAAACACACTAGAACCAACTGTATCTACACCTAACTCTAACCCTGACCTTACTCCACAACCAACTCCATCCTTCCACCCAAGTCATTTTTGTTGGTTTTAAATAAAGGCATTATTATTTCTATAGGATGGTAAATGCTTTAGATGATAATGATGGAAAATAAAGATGAAGTACAAATTTGTACTACCTTCAACTTCAAGATTGGTTTTGTGTACTTAGTTTGTGATGAATGAGTTTATATGAACCTTAAAAACCTTCATACCTTATTATTTTCTCAGTCTTTCCTATTGTGCATTAACTCCATATTTGAGGTTTAAAAATTCATTAAGGAGGATTGTATTCTTTAACACATATATCATCTACAATAACCATAAATGAGAACTTGATGAAATTCACAAGGCATTATGATAGGGCGCCTTTGTTTTTGACATGATTTTGGTATATAGGACACATGTACTTTTCTAAATTATGAAAATTTGTTTAGAACTTTTAAAATGTGAGAGGAATATTTTCTGTATTGTTGCATTATTGTTCCTTTTTAGATTGCAGGAGTGGAGGAACTTGATACTGGTGATGATGAATAAATTCTTATCATGCAATTAAACCTTTGTTGTTTTATTTCATTATTGTATACAAATTTTAAGACAAAATTCTAGGAAGTAATTATGGAGGAATGGGAACATTTAAGAGATATAAATAATCTTGTTTTCTAAGGGAAAGCAAAAAAAAACATTAAGATTTATGTCAAAAATTATTTATATTGTTACAAAAATAAATATGAAACACTATCAACACCAAGATTACTTCAACCTTTATCAATTCCTCGGCAGTGTTGGATGGATTTTATAGAAGGGTATATTTAAATGGAATTAAGTACTATTGATGAAGATGTAACTTAACATAACTTGAAGAGAAACTGTATGGTAGAGAAACTCCTAAAGAGTAACACAAGACATGCTTGTGTCTATACCTAGGAAAGTTATACGATAGATTCATAACTTAGGGTACATGTATATCAAAGCTGTAGATTAACTTAATGTAGTAGCCCATCTTATAATTGTTGGATATTGTACTATATCCAATAGTTTATAAATGTGTTTAGAGAAGGTAATATGTGAAATAATTGGCTAGCGATGGTGGATGCAATGATGTCAATCTTTTCACTATTATAGATTAACAAAATCCTTCCATTGGGGTGAAAATCTTGGTTAAAAGTAGACCTCCAGCTATTAGAAAAAAAGACAAGAGGTTGTTGATGTTTTTCTTCATTCTGGTTTCTAAAATACCCATCAAGCAAGGTTTATTTTCAATAAAAAAATATCTAATTACTTGTTTCCTTGTAGGGGAATTCATTTCCTTAATGCTTTAGGAGCAAATAAAAATTTAAGTAGTAGAAGAAGAAACATTCTTCTTTTTACCAAATCTTCTCTTTAAAATAGTTTTAAAATCAACTTCAATGACAATATCTATTGCAGTGCTTGTGTTATGATTTCCAATTCATATTTATAAGCTATGATTGAGATTGTTGGGTCCCGTTCCCGAAACTTAACTTCGGAAACGTAAATCGAAAAACAAAGTGGCAGAAACAAATCAAAAACGGGATCGAAAGGCGGACAAAGCGAATCACAAAACTAAAGTGGGCAGAAATCAAAAGTGGACAAAAACCAAAGGAATCAATTCGGATCAAAAAGCGAAGGAATCGAAAGCACGTACAATCAAACTTAAGGTCAAATTAACTTTGAAATTTCGACATCCGAAAATGCATACTTTAAAGAAATGTCGCGTTGGAAAACTCTAAGACCACTTGATCTAAACTAATCCAATTCGGTATAAATTTTTTTTTCTTTTTCATTTTTCATCATTCAAAGCAATACAAATTTTCAATTTCCCATTTGGAAATTCTTCCTCA
>JANVCQ010000009.1:21793483-21806789 GCA_025531925.1 Erythroxylum plowmanianum | reverse complement strand
CCTAAACATATACATAATAACACTCATTTCTTTTCAATTATTATTTCTAAATTCTACTTAAAAATCGGGGTCCAACAGGTAAAGCTCTTTTCAGATTGAAAACTTCAATTAGCAAGGAGTTCATTGATCATGTTTGTGATGTTACCTCTCCAAAACAAGTCTATGGACACTTGAAAAGCTATTTATGAAGAAGAATATGTCGAGGTTGCAATTATTAGAAAATGAATTAGCAATGACAGCACAGGGAAGTATGTCAATTAGTGAATATTTTTTACAAATTAAAAATATTTGTGCTGAGATTCCAAAGTTAGATGTTGATGAGAAGGTCAGTGAAGCACAATTAAGGCTATTTCTCATTCGTGGTTTAAAGAAGGAATATACACCTTTCATTACCTCTATTTAGGGGTAGGCAGTTTAATCATCAATAGAGGAGTCAGAAAATTTGCTCTCTAATTAGGAAGCCTTGGTAAGATAAATGGCCAGAAATCATAACTCTGAATCTGATGTTGTTTTTTCTTTAAAGGAAAGTCCAATGAAAAGAAGACAACTGAAAATAAAAGTATAGATGGGTTGCAAAGAAAAGTGCTGGCAACACCGCATAAAAGAATAATTTTATCAAGTGCTATAGACGTGGAAAGCTGCGTCATGTTCAAAAGAGCTGCCGTGTTAAACTCTCCAAAGTCAATACAGCTTGTTGAGATGTAAAAGATGATCAACTTAAATGGGAGCATTGTTTCACCATTGAAGCAATTGAAGGCTCCAAATTAACACTAAATCAACCTCTTGTTAACTATATAAACTATAATAAAGATTGGATCATTGATTCTGGTTGCTCTCATCATGTAACTAGAAATGATTCATTGTTTTCAAAGTTACGACAACACAACAATGATCGAGTTATTGTTACAGCCGATAATTCAACTCATCCAGTAATGAATAAAGGTATCATGAAGATTGGTGTTGAGGATACAAAAATTGGAGTTGTCAAATTAAATGATGTTTATCACGTACCAGGTTTGAAGAAAAATTTAATTTCTGTCTCTCAAATTACAGATTATGGGAAGTACGTTTTGTTTGGACCAAATAATGTGTAGGTTCTTGATAATCTGAGAAATTTAACTGCTAATGTTGTTTGTGCAGGTCAAAAGAAAGGTTCTATGTTTGTTATGTCAGCAGGAGAGGCCTATGTAAAAAGGACTAGTCAATCCGACAATGCGACAATATGGCATGCTCGTTTTGGCCATGTAGGGTATTAATTATTGGAGAAAATCTCTTCAAAGAAGCTTTTAGATGGCTTTCCAACTCTAAGCAACGTTCAAGAAACAATAATCTGTCAAGGGTGTCATTTTGGCAAATCACATCGTCTTCTTTTCAAGAACTCAACAAATCAAAGATCAACTGTGTTGGAGTTGGTGCATACTAATTTCATGGGACCAACAAAGACTCCAAGTTACAGCGGCTATCGATATGTCATGGTGTTTGTTGATGACTATTTCAGGTACACCTGGGTTTATTTTTTAAAAGGAAAGAATGAAGCTTTCTCCAAGTTTGTTGAGTTCAAAGATGCTGCAGAGAAGGAGTTTGAGTTGAAGTTGAAGTGCTTAAGGAGTGACAACGGTGGTGAATATGTCCTCTGAATTTTTTATGTTTTGTGATAAAAATGGCATCTAAAGGTAGATAACATGTCCTAATACCACCCCTCAACAAAATGAAGTTGCTAAAAGGAAAATAGTACATCTTAGTACAACTAGTCTATCATGGTTGCACGATAAAGAACTTCCTCGAGAGCTTTGGGCAGAAGCTATTCAGTGTGCTTATCATGTGATCAATCATTTACCTCCTTGGCCAGGTAAACAAAAATCCCCATTTGAGGTTATGTATAAAGAAAAGCCAAATGTGAATTATTTTCAGGTATTTTGTTCTATTTGTTATGTTCACATCTCTAAAACAAATCGAACTAAGCTTGACCTGAAAGCAATGAAGCGTATTTTTATTGGCTATGATTTATGTAGGAAAGGTTGGAGGTGCATGGATCCAAAGACAAGGAATTTTGTTACTTCAAGAGATGTGGTGTTTGATGAAGTCTCATCTATATACTATATCAAGAACTTCAAACTCGTTGACGATCAAGATAACCAGAATTTGATTCCACAAATTGATATGCATCTGTTCAGTGATGATGATGCTAAACATGGAGAGGAAGGTGAGTCTTTGACTCCTGAGTTCAATAATGCAGATGCAAAAGTTGATAATCAGGTTACAAAAAGATCAACAGAGGAGAAAAAGCAGCCTGGTTATCTTAAAAACTATGAAGTGTAATCAATGTTTAGTTACCTCGTACTTTCTTGGAGCAATAGTTGGAGAAGAACCTGAGTGTTATGAAGAAGCAAAAGGTTGTCCAAATTAGGAAGTGGCCATGCAAGAAAATATTAAAGCCTTGAGCAAAAATAAGACATAGGAGCTTGTGCCGAAACCAAAAAATTGTAAGCTAGTCACTTGTAAATGGGTTTCTCGATTAAAGAAAAAGATAGATGGTTCAATTGAACGACACAAAGCTCGCCTAGTTGCTTATGAAAGCTATGGATTAGATTATGAAGAAACTTTCAGTCCACTAGCAGAAATGATTACGATGAGATCAATTTTTTTACCTGTAGCATGTAAAGGCTGGAAATTATGGCATCTTGATATAAAGAATGCATTTCTTTACAGGGACTTAGATCATGAAGTGTTTATGGAGCAGCTTGAAGTCTTTATCTCCAAGCAATTTCCTAATTATGTTTGTCGATTAAAGAAAGCATTGTACTGCTTAAAACAAGCGTCACGTGCTTGGTATGGTAAAATTTCTCAATATCTTCCCTTTTATGGATTTAAAACAGATTCCAGCCTATTTGTAAAGTCAGATTCAAAAATGCACTTGTTGGTTCTTTTGTATGTCGATGATATGATAGTTATGGGGGGATAATGATGCTGAAATTTTCCTATTAACAAATAACTTGAGTGTTAGATTTGAAATGAAGAATCTAGGTGAAGTTGGATGTTTTCTTAGCTTGGAAGTTGACAAAACATATCAAGGCTATTTTGTGTCACAAAGGGAATATGCTAAATCCTTATTGGAGCATTTTGGCATGGAAGATTCAAAAACAATGGCTACTCTTATGGAACCTCATTTGAAGTTGAAGAAAGATGAAGGGAAGTTATTAAATGATGCTACGAGGTTTCGACAACTTGTTGGTAGTTTAATTTATTTAACTATAACAAAGCTAGAAATCACATTTTCTATTGGTGTTGTTTCTCAATTTATGCATAATCAAAGAGTTCCTCATTTAGACACTGCTAAACATATTGTACGTTACATTAACGGATTTATAGATTATGGTCTTATGTATAAAAAATGTGACCATTTTTTGTTGAGTGAATTTACAGATGCAAATTAGGCAAGAGATGCAAATGATCATCGTTTCACTTCAGGTTACTATTTTAACACTGGCTCAGCTGCAATGTCATGGTGCAGCAGGAAACAATCTTTAGTTGCTTTGTCAAGTATTGAAGTAGAGTATGTGGTAGCAACTATGGCTGCGCAATAGTGCACTTGGCTGAAGTGTTTGATGGAAGATATTTTTTACAAGGTTGATTATGCAGTAACCATATTCAGTGACAATGAAAGTGTCATCAAGCTTGCTACAAATCCATTCTTTCACGGGCAAAGCATATCGAAACCAGGTCATCACTTTATTTGGAAAAAAGTCTTAAATCAAGCTAAGTCTTGAATCTAAGAAATAAAGGTGGAAGGTGTTTCAACAAAAAATCAAGTAGCAGACATATTTACTTAGGCTTTAAGAAAGCCTAAGTTTGAGATCTTTAGAAGTGCTCTAGAGTTGAATTTCATAAGCATGCACTAGAGGGAGTGTTAAAAATTAGTACATCTTACTTATTTGCTGCTGTCAATTTCAGTTAGTCTTTACTGGCTTGTAGTTGTTAGATTTATGTTCCTATTTTTTAAGATTAGACCAAGTCAAATAATTATCCTTTAAATAGTTGTGATTATCTCTAGATGAACTCTTTAGTGAGTAGTGAGAGTTTTTTAAGGATAGTTTGTTGTTCTGTTTTGCTCATTACTTGTAATCGTCAGTTGCAGTTCAATAAAATATAAATAGCAGCTCTTTTTTTTTTTTTTTTTCTTCTTAATCACATTCTGCTAAGCACTTGTTGTGCATCTCTTTTTTCTCCTATCTTCTATTTGTTTTATACCTGACCAAATTGCCATAGCATGTCGGTGAGAGTATTATAAAAGGCAGATGCTGTCGAAGAATCCATCAACCTTACTTCATTAAAGAGGGCCAGTGCTTGCACCCAAAAATTTTCTCTGTAGCCCATAAGAAGGCCATGTGCAACACCACAGACCCGATTATCAAACAATCAGAGCTCCTCCAATAACATTGAAGCAACTTCAAAAGAGTTACAACGGCTGCAATCCAAAAAAAATTCGAACTATTGAAACTTCTGTACTTAAAGACCATTCGCATAATGCTAGTGCGTAAAATTGAAAACAGGCAGAAGAAACAGGAAACAACAAACTCATGAAAAGGAGCCAAATAGGGCTAATGTACATCAAGATCAAGATAGAAAAAAATTATACATCAGCCAGTTAATCCTTATTAGATTGACGACACTGCTATAGTCCAGTCAGCTAATCAATCCCACCCCAGATGAGCAATCAAAAGAAATGAGTCTAAAACTAACTATTTTGTCAGTAAAACTTCTTTGAGCCTCTCAAATTTGAACCCGCAGTAAAGAAAAAAATATCTTTGCCAGAGTCCTCACACTATCCCCTCGAGGTCATACCCTTGCAAACTTTGCACATATGTAGGCTTTTCCTCAAATCTCACATTGCATCCAAGACCGCAGCACGTTCAAAAACAAAGTAGTTGCCCTACAGCAATGCAGTTCAATTATGGAGTTATAAGTGACAACATTAGGCCTAATTCCCTCCTTTGTCATCTCATCAAGTAAAGTCACAGCAGACTCCACCAAACAATTCTTGGACAACGCATCTATAAGTGCAGTATAAAGGACAACATCAGCCTTCAAGCCCACTTGTTTAAACTCCTTAAAAACTTCCACTGCTTGTTTATACAAACCACCTTTGGAATAAACATCGATCAATGTTGAATAAGTTAATAAATTAGGAGAGACGCATTCAGCTTTCATTTCTTTAACCACTCTCCTAACCTCATCGAACTCAGATTGCCTCCCATACCTGCCCAAAAGAGCATTATAAGACACAGCATCTTTCTTTACACCAGAATTCTCCATTCTTTACTGACATCTGAAGCATCCTTAAACCTACCAAGCTTAGAATAAATGGATAAGAAACTCTATCCAAACTGATACCCATAGACTTCAACTCATCAAATAATTTAAGTGCATCATTTAATCTACCAGCTTTAGCGTACCCATCAATCACGGTCCTATAAGTGAGTGACAACAGTAGGAAATACATTCTTACCGGCATCGCAGAGGAGAGGAGTTTCATGAAGGACCATGGTTGGCATTGGGAGGTGAGATTTTTTGAGATCAGTAGCTATGCTGAAGAGAGACACATGTATGGATGAGTCAGCTGCGTTGGGTTCAGACTTCGGACTACAGAAAGTTGAGACGTCTGAGCTTTGACTTGACTGTCTATAGTTGTTGGGCTGCGATTCTATGCGGGCAACTCTTGGTGGTGATGAATCACTCAACTAGATTTGCAGCTGACGTGGTTAATCAGTTACAAGCCAACTGCCGGAAGTGGGTAGGCTTGTGGAGTGGATAAAAAATGACAGCAACAATATAACTACCCTCTATTATTTTGACTCTTTCTAACAGTCAACAAAGTCGAGTCTATTCGATAACGCGGGAGCTTGGCACAGGATGTATTACACAAACACGCCTCCAAGACCCCCCATCGGTCTTCCTTGCGAATTATGTTCTTCTCTACAATGCTTAGAGCCTTCTTAGTGTTGCTGGTTACGGGCTCCGCCTTAACCATCCTGGTCAGCTCGCATCAGGAGTCGGGTCAATGGAGCTGCGGATCGGACTATGGTATTGGAGTTGTCGCCGCTTTCAATCCCGGAGTTGTCACTGTCGACGGCCACGCCGAAGATTGGAAAGACATTGTCGGCTCCCAGTTTTCTCTGCTTTCGGCTCTCGACCCCGATGCCGATAAAAATTACTGTGGCAAGATGACCGTTAAGGTAGTTTTCCTGTACGTCTCTTTTTGTGTTCTTATCTTCAAAACCAGAAATAATCTTGATAAAGATTGGATTTCGTTACGTGGTTCTGTGAGATAAGCAACAGATCTTTTTGTCAGGCCTTGCACGATGGTCATGATATCTACTTCTTGTTACAAGTTGATGGAAAGTATGCGTACACGGCAGGGTAAGTTGAATTTATTGAAACTAATGGATATGCGATAAATCTAAAATTTTCCAAGATTGTGTCGCTTGTGTTTGTTTGTATGTTTAGTCAGATAATATCAATGATTTAGTAACTCCAGTCCATAATACTACATTTAGGTGAGTTAGGTACTTGGGAGGATTAGTACGGTTTTGTAGTAGTGGGAACTGGGAATTGCTTATTTTGCGTTCAATGACAATTAGAATGACCACAATTCTCGGAGATAACAACTTCAGATGTTACTTGACATGAACAAATCAAACACCTTTCACTTTCCTTGCTTTCCTTTATGATTATTATCATGTCATTGAACGCTTTTGTTTATGTCAAGGGGAGTAAATGTTTAAGCGCTTTGTTTATCTTGTGTGGAGTGACTGTTTAGGTCAATAGGATATTTGGGCTTTGAATTCTCAAACTCAAGATTGAATTTAATTTGTGTATTGCAGCAATAGCAACAAATGCCCATCTGTGGCTCTCATGTTTCAAATTGGTGATAATGCCACCTACCACAGAGTGAGTGGCTTCCTAAGTAACTGCACTGCTCTTGTCTTAATGCAAGTTTGTATTCAATATCTTTTGTTAACCGCAAAAAACTTGTGTGTGTTAGATGGGAGGTTGCAAGGATGGTCCTGACACATGCACCGACAAAACTTGTAAAGGTTATGAAGTTGACATCATGCATTTCTCAATTGGAAATGCCATTCCAGGGCGATTATATGGTGGAAATCCAGTAGACAATGGACATGGAAATGGTGGTGACAGGTAGAGAATTGTTTACTTCTTTACCATAAATAAGATGGGAAGAGTAGTTTTGCTGTTGATGCTTGCACACTATGCTCAGTTTTCTTAATAACCTGTCATGCAATGGTTTATTTTGGGCAGTTTTGGCCATTTGATTGATCTTTATGCCTGGAATCCACACTGTAGATATCTTGATGGAACTGGTCCTTCAGGTACTTCTACAAATCATATTAGTGTCAGTTCTTAGTGGAAACTGAAACTTGTTTGCATCATGTGAAACGGATGGGAATTGTTTCAAGAGAGAATAATAAAGTGGGGTAGTGAACCAAATATAAGAGGTAAAAGGGCATGATAAGGTTACATAAACATACTTTTATCTACATGGTAAACATCTCAACTTATGCGTCCCTTTCCTTAGAATGTTTTACTGTTGATCCATTACCTTCCGATTTTCTATTACACTAACTTCAGTTTACTCTTCATCCATCTCTTTTATTTTATGATAACTATCACGGTTATTCCTTGACCTTGTTTCAGTGTGATAAGTCACGAAGGTCACAGAGGGTACCCAAGACGAATTCCAAGTATTTTGACTAAATTAGAATAAATTAAATGTGGTCATTGAGTGCTTGCTTAGAAATAGGACTAGCTGTTATTTAGTTTGATTAATTCTCTTTGTTACATAGTGTCAATTTCACTTCTTAGAGTTGTGTCCTGAGAAGTAGGAAAAAGTCGTTATTTTCGTATGTATTTAAGTTTGGTTTAGTCATCAATAAAAAATAAGCTTATTCCAATTTAAAATCACTGGTTTATTCTCAACTTAAGTAGAATATTGATTTCAACACTTTGTTTGCTTTGATTGGGACCTATCATTGGTATCAGAGCAATGGCGACTAACAAAGAACGTATTGAGAGTTTGGAGGCCAGCTTAGGACAAGTACAAGACAACGTGAGCCGGATGGAAAATGGTGTTAACGACAAGCTGCGACATTTGGAGGATATTATGACTAAACTTTTTGAGGCATTGTTTTCTAGCAAAGAAGGAACCAATAGCAACTCCAAAGACCATTTTTGCAGTCACAAGGAAGAATCTCAGGAGTCAGGACAACCAATGCTCCATTCTTAGTCGGTCAAACTTGAGTTTCCAAAGTACTCGGGTGACTGAATGGTTCACATGGGTGGATCAATTCTTTGAATATCAAGGCACCTTAGCTTCACAAAAGGTGTCTTTGGCTTCATTTCACTTGGAAGGAGAAGCCAACTAGTGGTGGCAATGGTTGCAAGGGGCTTACCAAGAGGAAGGAAAAGAAGTGACGTGGGAGATCTTTGTCGAGGAGTTATGGACATGGTTTGTGCCCACGGATTGTGAGGATTTTGGTGAAGTCCTATAAAAAATAAGGCAACTGGGTTCATTATGAGATTATCAGAGGGAGTTTGAGAAGCTAGGGAATAGAGTACGGGGATGGACACAAAAGGCCTTGGTTGGCACATTCATGGGTAGTCTTAAACCAGAAATTGCGAATGGAATCAGGATGTTCAAACCAAAGTCATTAAAAGAGGCTTTTAACTTGGCACGAATGCGAGATGACCGACTGAAGAGAGTTGCACGACCAAATGCTCAACAAGCTGCTTCGTCTCTAACAAAAAGTAAGACGGATACTCCAATGAAGCGACTCACTTGGGAGGAGATGTAACAAAGACTTTGTTTTAATTGTGATGAGAAATTTACATTTGGGCATCGATGTAAAGCGCACTTTTATTATTAGAGGGCGATGATGGAGAAGTGAAGGATGAGGAAACTGACGAATCATCAGATTTGCCACTCGGGATATCATTACATGCTCTGTCAGGATGGACAACTCACAAAAGACAAAACCATGTGAGTAATGGCAAAAATCGGTTTGCACACAATGATGGTTCTCATTGATAGCGAATCTACTCATAATTTTATCAATGAAAAGGTTGCTAATATGTTACAATTACCCGTGGTTCCGACCGCACCGTGTAATGTCAAGGTGGCAAATGGAGGATCATTAAAATGTCAAGGTAGATTCAATAATGTTCAAATTCTTCTCTGGGGCATTCCTTTTGTCATCACTTTATATGCATTGCCTTTAATTGGGTTGGATATGGTGTTTGGCATCAATTGGTTGGAAGTTTGGGAACAGTGGCATGCAACTGGAAGCAACTAACCATGGAATTCCAATGGAATAACCAATCTCGACAGTTGCAAGGAATAGATGCACATGTTATTCAATCTATGTCTACACAAGCAATTTCTAAGGATGCTCGTCAAAGGAGTTCCATGTTTGTTGTTTGCGTTCAATCGATAGTGGGGCCCACAAACATTCATCTTGAAATGAAAGCATTGTTGGAGCAATATCAAGACTTATTCCAAGAGCCGTCACAGCTTCCTCCCCCAAGAGAAGTGGATCATCATATCTATTTGAAGGAAGGCATTGAACCTATCAATGTGAGACCTTATAGGTATGCCTATTTTCAAAAAGCTGAAATTGAAAAACAAGTGCAAGACATGTTAAAATTGGGGTTTATAAGACCTAGTATTAGTCCGTTCTCATCTCCTGTTTTATTGGTAAAAAAAAAGATGAATCCTGGCATTTTTGCACAGATTACCGCGCACTCAATGCAATAACCATCAAACATAGATTTCCAATCCTTACAGTTGATGACATGCTCGATGAACTCCACAGAGCTACTTATTTCACTAAACTTGACTTACGAGTAGGTTACCACCAGGTACGAATCCATTCTAAAGGCGTTTCTAAAATGGCTTTTCGTACCCATAATGGTCATTACGAATACTTAGTCATGCCCTTTGGTCTGTGTAATGCTCCATCTACTTTCCAAGCAATTATGAATTCTATCTTTCGTTCATACCTTCGTAAATTTGTACTGGTTTTTTTTGTTGACATTTTGATTTATAGCCCCAATTGGACCATGCACTTTGAATATGTTAAAAAAGCTTTTGAAATATTAAGGCAACATCAATTTTTTGTCAAACTCACATGTGCTTTAGGTCTTCAAGAATTGGAATACTTAGGTCATATCATCACTGCCCCAGGAGTCAAAGTGGATTAGAAAAAAATTCAAACTATGTTGAATTGACCTAAGCCTACTAATGTCCCTGAGTTACGTAGATTTCTAGGACTCAGGTTATTACCGGAAGTTCTTC
This sequence comes from Erythroxylum plowmanianum, assembly GCA_025531925.1. Lineage (NCBI taxonomy): Eukaryota > Viridiplantae > Streptophyta > Magnoliopsida > Malpighiales > Erythroxylaceae > Erythroxylum > Erythroxylum plowmanianum. The sequence goes on along the minus strand of JANVCQ010000009.1, from coordinate 21,796,420 downwards.
CGCAACTACGGCATCATAGCACGCACTCTCACCAACCTTCTAAAAAAGGGACAATTTACATGGACTAATGAAGCAGACAATGCCTTTCAAGAGCTCAAAACAACTATGACAACTACTCCAACACTGGCAATGCCAAATTTTAATGAGCCTTTCACCATTGAGTCAGATTCTTCAATGGATGGCATCGGTGTAGTTTTGATGCAGCAAGGAAAACCTGTCGCATTCATAAGTCGGGCTTTAGGAGTCACAAAGCGTTCATGGTCCATTTATGCAAAAGAGATGTTGGGAATCCTACATGCTGTTCAAACTTGGAGACCATATTTGCTTGGCCGAAAATTCTATATTCACACTGACCAACGCAGCCTTAAGCACCTGTTAGAACAACGTATCATAACACCAGAACAACAAAAGTGGGTAACAAAATTGCTTGGTTATGATTACGAAATGCGATACAAGCCCCGTCGTGAAAAGAATGTAGCTGATGCATTATCAGGTGTGGTTGGAAGTCCTTATCTTGAAGTTTTATTTGTATCTCAAACTCCACTATGGGATACAATTAAAGCAAAAGTTGAAAATGACTTTTACATGAAGAAAATCAGTAAACAGGCAATGAAAAACCTAGGGAATCCGTGACTTTTACATGAAGAAAATCAGTAAACAGGCAATGAAAAACCTAGGGAATCCGTACAGCTGGCGTAATAGGTTGGTTTGCTATAAAAACAGAGTGGTGGTGCCTCCACACTCTAATGTCATCCAACAACTCTTGCAAGAATTTCATGATTCTCAAATTGGGGGACATTCAGGAGTATTGAGAACCTACAAGAGGCTTGCACAGCAATTCTATTGGCCATCCATGCACAAAATCATGAAGAATTATGTGGTTTCTTGTGACGTATGTCAACACACTAAAAGTGAAATGTTGACACCAGCTGAACTTCTACAACCACTTCCTATTCCTTGCCAAATTTGGGATGATGTCTCTCTGGACTTCATTGATGGTTTATTATCTTCGAATGGTAAAAGCTCAATTTTGGTTGTGGTTGACAGGTTAAGTAAATCAGCACATTTTATGGCTCTTGCACATTCGTATATGGCACAAATGGTGGTCAAAAAATTCATTGAAGATGTGGTCAAGCTCCATGGCATGCCAAAGTCTATCATTATTGATCGAGATCCTATATTCATCATTCAGTTCTAGCAAGAGTTCTTCAAAATGCCTGGGACACAGCTACAGATGAGTTCGGCATATCATCCGCAAACAAACGGTCAAACAGAGATCATCAACTGCTGCATTGAACAATACCTCCCAAGCTTTGTCTAACTGCAGCCCCGTAAATGGTACTCTTTCCTTCCATGGACAGAATTTTGATACAACACGACGTATCATATATCTACCGGAATGACTCCGTTGTAAGCTTTGTATGGTAGGCTACCACCCATCATTCCATAGTACCAAGCAGGAAGTTGCCTTGTCAATGATGTTGATCAAAACTTAGTTTCTTGAGATGCTGTGATACAACAACTAAAGTCAAATTTGCATGCGGCAAACAATCGAATGAAACAGCTTGCGGATTCGAAACGAAGAGACATTGAATTTCAAGTAGGTGAGTGTTTTTGAAGCTTCATCCCTACTGCCAATATTCTTTGTTTAGAAGAGCTCATCAAAAGCTTGCGAGTAGGTTCTATGGGCCATATGAGATTGAAGAAAAAATTGGAAAAGTAGCCTATAAGCTCAAATTACCACAAGGATCGCGTCTTCATCCGGTATTCCTATGAGATTGTAGAAAGTTGTTTGCATTCTATTGATGATGAGTATTTAAACTTACAAAGGATTACAAGAGATTACATTCAAATCTGATGGAGATCGTATCAAAATGAATCTCCAATATCTAATCCTAAGAAATAGGAAGCTAAATCAAATCAGTTTAAATATTTACATCAGATGCGTGAATCTCCAATATCTAATCCTAAGAAATAGGAAGCTAAATCAAATCAGTTTTAATAAGTCAAGATGCCGTTAGCTTGTTACACTATTATGCCCCCTCAAGTTGTGGGTATGATCAACGAGACCTAGTTTCGATAGATTGCGGAGATACGCTGCTTGTGGTTGGGGTTTCGTGAGAATATCCGCAACTTGATCAGCCGAATGTAGATGTAGGACTTGAATGTCACCATTTTGAACTTGTTCTCGGACAAAGTGGTAGTCAATGGCCACATGCTTCATGCGGCTGTGGAACACTGGATTGGCACAAATGTATGTCGTGCTGACATTGTCACAGAGGATCTGAGGAACACTCGGAAGCGGGAAGCATAATTCAGTCATGAGATGTTGGATCCAATTCGTTTCCGAAACTGCTGCTGCAACTGCCCTATATTCGGCTTCCGTGGAGGAACGAGAGACTGAGTGTTGTTTCTTTGAAGACCAGGAGATGGGAGTGCTTCCTAGATACACGACATATCCAGTTGTGGATGTCCGATCCGTGGGATCACCAGCCCAATCCGAGTCTGAATAAGTAACTAGCCGACGATTGTCTTCACGAGCTATTCGAACCCCCAAGGCTGATGTTTGTTGAAGATAACGCAGGATTCTCTTCGCTGCACGCCAATGGTTTGCACTCAGATTATGCATAAATTGTGACAGTTTATTCACCGCAAAAGCTATATCTGGTCGTGTAAAGGACAAGTAATGTAGCTTGCCAATGACTCGACGATATAGTGAAGCATCAATGGTATCATCAGAGGTGCCAATGGAGAGATCAGTGGTCGAGCTCATAGGGGTTGAAACACCCTTACAATCTAACATATTGAAGTCCTCCAGCAAATCATGAACATATTTTTGTTGAGACAAATACATACCAGTGGAATCAGAGGAGACCTCAATGCCTAAGAAATAATGAAGTGCACCCAGATCTTTGATCGAGAAGCGAGTAGAGAGAG
>JANVCQ010000009.1:21707052-21736147 GCA_025531925.1 Erythroxylum plowmanianum | reverse complement strand
CTTCAATTCAGAAATTGAAAATCTTAGGGGCTAAATTGAAATTCAATTCCTTCATATGACTTGTAGCCCCATGTCTCAATTTTATTTTTCAACAAGAATCAGTTCAATTGGATCTCTACAGATCAAGCATTTACCAAAATACTGAACCATGCTCATAAAATTATCCAACTCACTTTGATTAAATCAATCATCCTCAATTTAATCTCAAAAATTCACAATTCTTCATGGAAAAATAGAGGGATGTGTTAGAAATCTAACGCTTTAAAAATCAAATCAATCAGATGTCGGACAGAAAAGATATAAGCAAAAGATTGGACAAAGGTTGGATTAGGAGAGGCAAACCAAGAAGACTTAAAACGGCGTCGCATGTGAGAGAGGAAAAAGAACAAAGCAAAACGGCGTCGCATGCGAGGGAAGAGCAGAGCGAAACGGCATCACGCTGGGGCGAGCGCTCGCTCGTGATCGCGACTGGGGCGAGCACTCGCTCGCCCCAGCGAGCGCTCGCGAGGGAATAGTGCCCTGGCCATTTTCTTTATATATATATATATATATATAAATAACTGAATTTCCAAAAATCATAGTTCTTGATCCCAAACTCCAAATTTGAAAATTTTAGTATCAATAGAAAGCTTAAAAGAAACTCTACAACTTCTATGAAGAACTCAAAAATCAATTCTGTCTCTAAAGGGGTCAAAAACCTACTCAAAATTTCTGTCCCTTTTAATGTCTTCCTAAACAATAACTCAACTTAGAAAATTTATATCTTTCAACTCCAAGGTCCAAAAATGTCATACTTTATATCAATGCAAAGATCAAAATGTAAACTACAACTTTAATGAAGGACAAAAAAATCAATTTGACCTCTAAGGGAGTCAAATTTCCAATCAAAAGTTCTGTCCACTAAAAATCATGTTAAACAGTAACGGAAACTTCTAAAAATCATAACTTCCTATTCTATGGTCAAAAAATTCCATACTTCACATCAATGGAACGATCGGAACATAATCTAAAACTTTCATGAAGCACTTAAAGGTAAAATCAAAGTCTAACTAGGTCAATTTTTCAATCAAAGTTTCTGCCAAAATGTGTCATCCTAAAACACATCCAAACTTCCAAATTTCATATCATCCTATTTTCACAATCAAAAATAACATATTATATATCAATGAAAAGATAAAAACCTAAACTACAATCTTCAAGAAGACCTTTTGGTCAAATTATAACTCTAAGAGGGTCAAAAACTCAGTCAAAGTTTCTGCCCATAATGAAAATTTTGACAGCATATCCCCTAAATTTACACTAGCCAAAATTTTCCAGCACCTGCACAAAGACTTCAATCTCCACATTCTTCAACTCCCAAATCCAAACCAATCCATATAAACCCAGAAATTTATCTCAAATGTCAGCAACCACAATATTACTCTTCTTGTCATTTTCAAAATCATACAACATCACATTTTGATTAAACAAATACAAAATACAGCTTAAACCAAATGTCTTTCATTCCATCAAATGCTCATAGATTCATTTATACTTTTCATTCATTATAAAGAATCATATCATATTTCCTCATTTAATGTCATTTTATAATTTCTAATTTTCAAGGAAAGTTCAGGGTCCAACATGATCTCATATTCTGCCACCGATAATTTGCCCTGCTTCAGATCTAGAAATTCCTTCATCTTTCTATCCAGGTAGATCTTGGGCATGTAGTTCTCCTTGAAGACCTTTAGAAAGTCTACCCACTTCAGGTTACAAAGCCTGGTGATACTGCTTGGAACAACCTTCCACCATTGGTATGCTAGGCCTTGCAATAAAGAAATTGCATAGTCAAACTTCTTGTTCGACTCGCAGTCCATCTGATCAAAGATTCTCTCTGTTCTCTCTAGCCATCCCTCAACCTCTGCAGGGTCTGTACTTTTATAGAAGTCCACAGCCCCCTAGTTTCATAGTTTATCATACCTCCTTTCCCTTCTCTCGGTAATTCTCAGAGACATTCGCTCAAATCGAGGTACAGAAGACTCTCTACTAGCTACTACTGATTCTAGGTCAGCTAAGTATCCCACTTGATCACCTATGTCAGATGACCTATAATAGACAATAACTTCAATTACTATCTACATTTCTCATGATATTTCATGTCTATATGCTTAATTTGTCCCTATGGATGCCAAACCATGCTCTAATATCAAACAAGCTAGCACCCCACTCTCACAGGACCCATACCCGACATCCTGGATAATATCTAAGTACGATCCTTACAAGAGTGGCATGCTAGAGTAATCACGATACTAACTTAATTATGGAATCATCATTCATAGCGTAAATATCACAATATTTTAAAACCCAAAATTTCATCATTTCATTTCATAAAATCAAATATTTACATTGTAGTTTTACAAAACATCCATGTGTGTACATTATCAAAACTAATAAGAGTTTACATCTCTATATACCTAACACGCTACATATATGATGAATTATACAAAACTTTTATCTAAGTCCTTCAGTCTCAGCTGACCAACCTTTGAACATGCCTTTGATCCAAAAGTACAAAAATTATACTTCTTCTAAAGTCTATCTATCACTAGAATCCTCTCTCGAACTGAAATGTCAACGTTGTAATTTTGATGAATTTTGTGAACTTAATGAGTTAACCATCCTTGATGGTTCACTCAAATCATATAAGACATCAATACATAAAATCACATCATTCACATCATTTTATTTATCAAGATGCAGCATTTTATTCACAATTTTCAAATTTCTCATTCAACACATTAAACAATACTTTTCAATCACTCAAACATACATATTAAATGTATATACAATGCTTATAAGACTCACTTGCTTTTATTATTGTTATAACCGAGTACCTATAACTGTCCTGTATCTATTGTGGATACCGAGCTCATTAATAAGTGTTCCTTATCCGTTGGAGATAAAGAGCTCATTGTACATAGTGAGCCTTTAGCTCTTAATCACTTTCTAACCTTTAAGCTTTTTTTGGTGGCTACTTCGATCGCAATAACCTTTATCTGTTCATGCATTCATATATGAATTGCATCACATGTATTCAGTCAATCAAATGTGCTCAATGTTACACGTTCATATTCACTATCACTATCTCATTCACTTTTGTCATTGGACCTTAGTCCGACATTCAACATTTAAGTTGAGAAAATGCATAGTCAGTCTAATTCACATTCAATGAGCACTTCCAATGTTATTCATGCATAAAACACCTCGGACATTCAATGTCCGGAATCAATACATACACATCGCATCATAATTCAATACATAATTCAATAAAAAATAATCATAATGAGACCATCTAGGTTACTCACAAGTTGCTCCAGATAGCTATTGCCTCAAAGTCCCGACAACGTCTGGATGTTATCACTCAAAATGCCCTTCTATATCATGCAACATACACTTACAAATATCACAACTTTTTGCACAATTATATAAGTACTCATTTATGCCCATTTGTATATATAGATTATATACAATGCATGCTCAATGACAATCTCGGGTATGTTTCTTTTATTCACATCATATAATCATTCATACTTAAAAACTCATAAATGTCTAATTTGAACTTAGGTTTACACCTCAATCATACAAATTCATTCTAAGTTCATCACTCAATCAATCATTCCAACTTTTTCTTAGAACATATTTTTTGGGTCAATTTTTCATGGACATTATGATAAGAAAAAAGAAATATTTAGCCATCACCTTCTTCTAAACAAATGTTCCCATATGTCTAGTTTCTATTGACACCAAGTTCTCACAATTTGGTTTGTTATTCTGCAAGTTATACATAAAATACTTCAGATAGTATTCAAACAGCAACAATACCCAGTACTCAACTTCGAGCCAAATTTGAAATTCTTAGAGACAGAATTAAAATTCGATTCCTTCTTGAAATTTGTATCGATATATCTTTAGTTTAATCTAAATTAAAAATCATCTCATACGAAAATACCCACATTAATAGCAGGCCTTATTCTGACATTGAATAAATCGGCGAATAAGAATATTTGTCCATCTGTAATAGAAATTACATTTCGCGAATACCATTAATACTACTGGAGGTACATCATCAAAAGAAATAATAAATATAAAAGTTGCGGTCAATAAAGTAGGAATATCTACAGATCAAGATATGGCACAATATAGATCTCTATTTAATGAAAACACTCTATTTAACAATATTCAAGCACACTTCATCATTTTCATCCTAAATTCATCAAATAATCATTATCAATACTTTCATAATGAATTCAGATGCCCCTGAAATTTTGTGGAGAGGAAAGACAATGTGTGAGGAGTTTGTGGTTCAAATTTTAGGTCAATCAGAGGTTCGAAAAAGAAGGTACGGTCAAAAGAGTGAAGGTTGTTCAAAACTATCAAAAATTACTGCACTCTCTCTATCACCATCGTGCTTGTGCACAATCGTGCATTTCCAGCTAGTTGCTCACTGTGTGCATGATTATGCATTTCCAAACATCTTCTCTCTGTCATGATCATGCTTGTGTATGATTGTGCACTGCCTAATATCTCCCCTCAGTCACGGTCAACTCCCAGATAATCCTTTCTTGTCACAATCGTGCTTAAACATGGTCATATGACTCCTTTGAGAGTTCCTATCTATCACAATCATGCTTCTGTATGATCGTGTAACTCCTCTTAGGCTCCTTCTCTGTCGGGCACGATCATGACAAACGATGTTCTGCAGATTTTATGAAACTGCATATTTTTCATCCCTTCTTCATCTCTTTTACTAAATCCATCAATTCTAACTTATGTTCTCATTATTTCCTCTTCATTCCTACTTCCATTTTAGATCAACTCATTCAAACACAAATCGAAATCTATGATTGTTCATAAACATCAAAAACCGAACATATCAAACACGCATTCCTCATATTTTCTACACTTCTTCATCTACATCAACACCTTTATTTCATCTATAACTAATCATTTTAATCCTTCCCATATCACATCACATTACTCCTTTTTCCTTAACTTTAAATTCATTTTAGTTTATCTCTAAAACACCCAATGAGATTCACGTTATTAACAGTAAAAACAGAGCATATGTAGATCATTTTTTTCATGAAATTTCTGCTTTCTTTTCACACACATTTTCAATGATCTTTTTATTTCAAAATCATCTTTACAATAATTCATGAAATATTAATCATCATAAACACAAACAACAAAACACCAATATTCTCATTCTTCATCTACGATGCACATGTCTAATGACCACTATTCTCATGATCATGTCATAGCAATTAATCACCATATTTGTTTCATAGTCATACCACTCATGAGAATTAACGTGCTACTTACTTGCTAAAACTCCAAGTTCTTCAAAATCGCCAAGAAGACCTAACTTCTCATGCAACTTACGTACATCATCTTAAAGGTTAGGAGGTTTAGATTTCTTATGGCAAATGAAGAAAACAATAAGGTGAGAGTAGCAAGTGAAAGATAAGAGAGCTAGGTTTAACGTTGATGGAGATTAGTGAGAAAGTTCATGAAGAAGACGAGGAAAGTCACGAAGAAAAAGAAGAAGAAAGCAAGGACAAAACAATTAACTTGCTCTTTCAAGTATAATCGTGGAATAAAGGCTAGGCTTAGCAAGTGAAACTTGTCACTTACCACATGTCCAATTTCTATGAGTTTAAACTAGGTTCTCTTATTAAACTAGTCCAATCAACTCCAATTTCTATTCTAATTATCTCCTAATTTTCAATGAAACTTGTTGTTAAACCCAAAAATTATTTATAAAATTTTTGACTATCATTTGACTCTTATTTCTACTACTATTGATTAATTGTCTTGCAGCTTGGCATTTTTTTTAGTCCAGAAATATCCAAAATTTTGAAAATTTCTAAATTTCACCAAAAATTTCAAATCAATAGATATTATCACCAAATTAGTTTTCAATGCATACAAACCACAATTCTCAATATAATCACATCTATAAATTAGTTATACTCGAAAAATATTAATAAATGCATGTACAATAATTTTAATGTGCAAAAATCAATATTCACGTGTGTGTGTATGCTATGTTATGCATGAGCATGAAATACACTTTCTAACTTCTCAATAATCTCTTATATACACTATTCTAGGGTTCTAACCCTTAACATGGGATAACGGGATATTACAAGCAACTTCTTTGGCAACTCAGGTGACATGACATCCTTGTACTCCTCAAGGACGCAATAATATCTTTAGGCAACTCTTCAAGAGTGGTAGCGGTATTTCCCTCCTTGAACACAACTAAGAACAACGGCTATGCGTTCTTCAATCCTTTGGAGAGTTACATGGTTGAAAGAGTCTTTGTCTTTATTGGTACCTCTCAAGGAAAAAGGTGCCATGTTTGTATTTTCCTCCTCCGTGATGCACATGGTGTTTACAAATGGAATTGGGATAACCTTCACCTTGTCTATGAACTCCATGCTTAACATCGCCTATAAATCATCCATAGGAACAATAGAATATCTATGTAACCATGTCCCTTACTAATATGGATCTTCACATTTTTTCTACATCACACATACTTTTGGCCTCCGAGTTTATTGCCTTAATCTAACCACCGGTTGGTATATACTTGAGGCCTAACCTCTTGGCTTTTTCTTCTTTTATAAAGATGTTCATAACACCAGTATCCATCAAAACTCTCATACCTTATTCACCAATCCTCACCTTTGCAAACAGTCTCCCTTTTTCTCAATTTTTGGCACCTTAAATTAAGCATTAATGGCATGAAGGAATTCTAAGGATTTGCACCTTCCTTTTGCTAATTTTGAGGTTGCTTCTTCAAACATGGCAAGCTTACTTTTCTTTTAACAATATCTAATTCGAAGAGGTTCGTGGAAAAGGTAGCACTTCAATGTGGGACATTATCCACACTTGTCTTCCTTGTGACCCTTACTTGAACCCTCCTTTAGCTTGCCACTCTTCGAAGCTCCTTTGCTATCGTGCTTCTTCTCTTTCCACTCTTAACCTTGTCACTCTTTTAGGACAGAGTGATAAACATCCGTACTTACTTCGTAAAGGGATTCAGTTACTACCATAACATTAGTAAGGTCTTGAACACCATGCTCTTTATCTCTATCTTAACACAGTTGTAAATCATCACAAAAGGCAAAGAAAGTTTCCTTATCCGGATAATTGGGAATTTCTAGCATCACCTCTTGAAACTCTTTAACATATCCTCGAATGCTTCTCGAGTGTATAAGCCTTCTCAACTTGGGTCTAACTTCTTTCTCTGCATTCTCAGGTAGAACTGTTTCTTCAATTCCTTCTTGAAGTCTTCCCATGTATTTATGACGCATATTTCCTTTTCAATTTCATTGTATCTTCTCCTCCACCACACTATGACTGTATCTTCAAGGTAGAGAGCAGCACTATCAATCATATTGATATAATGCTCAATGTCAAAAGCCTTGAAATATTGCTTCATACTCCAAAGGAAGTTGTGCATCTCTTGCTCCTTTAAAGGCCTTAAGCTTCGAAACCTTCACTTTGGCATTAGTGGTAGCAATAGGTGTTGTATCACCACCATCTTACACAAGCTCCTGTCTCCTTTTACTTCTTTCAATTCAGCAACCAAAGTAGCAAATGCTTCCACAAGCATAATAATCTTAGAGTCAAGAGAAGTTTCTAAAGAACTCACCTTTTCAGAAGCATTAGAGGTAATGATACTGACGATCTCATTCATTTCTTCAAGATTGCTCCTTCTTTAGCTTCTTCATTTTTTAGTCATAATTATTGATCGTCTCCTAATCTTCTCTATGGTGATCTCCAACTTTGAGAGACTAGTCATTACTTTAGCAATGACATCCATTGTAGTAAACTTGTCTTTCTTGCCTGTGTTGGTAGGAGGAACCCTTTTGACCTCCTTCCTCCGTGAGCAGTCACTTCACTTGAGTTAGCTATCTTAACAATATCGAAATGATCTCAAACAAAGCTCTAATATCACTTGTGATGGGTTTGAATTTTTATCAACACTCGTTTGGTACTTGAATATGCTCTCGTTCCCAAGTTTGCTTTCCTACATAAAACACTTTGCTAAAGGGGAGAAGAATCGTGGGAGATTGCAAAAATATTTCTATTAAAGAACTCATTCTTCAATAATCAAAAGTACTATGATATATATATAAGGGATATATATACTAGCTCTGGACAAACAAAATCCACTTGATTTAACAATCTATAATGATTATCTAAAATATTGTATACCATTCTACATACTTTATAAGCTTCAAGAAGTTTTTATAGGCCTTTACTATGTTTCAGCAGATTCCAAAGTTTTCTATAAGATTTCACCGTCTAGCGAAATCGCATCTTGTCAGCTTTAAAAAATGCACACTAGTCGTGTGTGACGGACGATGGTTCGTATTTAACGGGAATGCGGGAAGCAAAAATAGGAAAGAACTTCACACTGAGGAAATATGATGAGAAAAACGAAACCCCTTTCTCAAGTACAATCCAATCAAACGTGTTACAAGGCGTATGTACACAGAATCTTGTCGACCATGTGGATTGCTTTCCAGGAAAACTTATCACACCTCACCGAATCACGACTACAAAACATAACCTACTGAAAAAATACAATCTTCCTTAGATTTCAATTTGTCAAATTTCATTCATTAGCATTATTGAGCCATCATAATGGCTTCAAGCGTTCATCGTCCTTCATGAAGATCCTCTGAGAAAACTGCGTTTCTGGAGATATTGTCATTGTCAAAGACACTTAGACCAGAGTAAGGACCAGACGAAAACATTGACGATGTCCCATCAGAATCAAAGGTAGTGGAGGATTGTCTCAGGTTGGGTCGGTTATTGGAAGTTGACAAGGAATCCTGATGTTCAGTTACTCTTTGCACCATTTTAAGTGATTGTACCACTTCTCCCATAGTGGGTCTTTGGTTTGCCTCAGGTGCAACACAAGCCGCTGCAATAGTGCAGACTCGCACAAAATCTTCCTTCGGGTATTTACCTCCAAGCCTTGGATCTGTAAGCTCTTCCAGCCGATCCTTGTCTCTCAGAATTGGCCTGGCCTGGATGAAGCACAACCAAAATTTTGGAACATATAATAAAAGAAAAATACGTGGGATCAGCCAGTTCATGGATAATTCGCAAAAATAAACTAAGCATTAATTTCCTACTAACCCAGGTAACAAGATTTTCTTGCCCAGATGGTTGGGACATGTCAACAGGTTTTCTCCCGGTCAGCAACTCGAGAAGGACAACCCCATAGCTGTAAACATCACTTTTTACCAGTAGATGTCCAGTCATAGCATACTCAGGTGCCACATATCTGTCAAATAAAGTGACAGGACCACATAAATTTTGGACCGCCACAATACAAGGAAGAAGAGGTTCTTATAGGAGTAAAACTAACCCAAATGTGCCCATCACACGAGTAGACAGGTAATTTGCTCTGCCTTCAGGTGCTTGTTTTGCTAGTCCAAAGTCTGCAACTTTAGCATGAAAATTGTTCTCGAGCAATATATTTGATGCCTTGAAATCTCTATGGATAACACATGGCTGGGAGTCTTCATGAAGGTAGGCAAGTCCTCTTGCTGCATCAAGTGCAATCTTCATTCTCGTATCCCAATCTAAAGGACAATTCACACCCAGGGGACCTGAGGCAGATGGAAGACAAGCCTCAGTTGTGTGTTTTACGAGGCGGGGAACATGTTTAATGTCATCATATATCAACATGCCTATTTACTAGTGCTCACAGGCTCTCTAGATGCAATTTTTCAAAGCTGTATCATCAAAGCTTATAATATCGATCAGTTCAACAATTATAACCTCTTTCTCTACGATGATATCATGATATCAAGAAAATTACCATGCAGCCATGCCTCTAAACTTCCATTTGGAACGAGCTCATAACACAGTAGATTTTGTGAAGAGTCACGATTGCTGTAGTAGCCCACAAGTTTGACAAGATTACGGTGATGCAATCTACTAAGCATCTCAACTTCAACCAAAAATTCCTTATCACCTTGTTGTCCTCCATTCGTAAGCCTCTTAATCGCAACTGCAGTACCATCAGTCAACACACCCTTGAAAACTCTACCAAACCCACCCTCTCCAAGTATGCTTGCAGCTTCAAAGTTGTTTGTAGCTTCTTTAAGTTCTTCATAAGCTAGAAATCTCGTACTTGTGGGATGTGGTAGTGAAGCTGCCACTGGAGGCGCTTGTACAGGCCTTGGCTTCACTGAGGAAAGACAAAGAACTTAAGAGTAATTAATTAATAGAAGTTATTATTTGCAAGTGTTCCAATGAAAACAGAATCTTAAGGATTCTGTAATATAAAGTTATTTGCCTTCATAAGGTGTCACAAACAAGGATTCACACTCCTCGTCAAAATAATGCTTACCTTTCCATCACCTAATTAGTTTATAAGGATACAATTTAAGAATACATAATCATATGATAATTTAACAAAGTTAAATAAACATCTGAAATTGGAAATCCATTTAGATTACTCATCATCACAGAATGAAGCACTATCCATCTAGATGGGTCAGAGACCTCAAATAAAACTATGCATAACAAGGTTAAGTTTGCAATTCAAGTTTCAAGCAAGCAAACAATAGTTCATAAAAGTCTTCCTTTAGTGCAAGACTTGAGTTTAGGTTATTCAGGAACATTTTCCAAGCATATACAGGTCAAAACACTACCCAACAGATAGTAAAGTCTCCCTATGAAAATTAGACGCATTCCATGACAGGCATATATTTAGATCATATTCCTCCATTCTCTTTCATCCTTCTCTATAAAGTAAAAAAGAATTTATGCATAGCAACCCCTAAGGGGGCCCTACAGGTTATCAAAAAAATGGTCTAGATTATCCTTTTTACATCAATTTTTGAGCAAAATATTTCTAACGCTCCTGAAAATGTCAACCTAACAGATAGTAAGGAAGTGATTGGACCTAAAATAGACACATACCAGGTTCTTCAGGGGGTGACTCGGGTGGCTTTCCTTCATGGAATGCACATAAATAAATTACAAGTATACATATAACCACAACGATCAAGATGCCAGCTCCAATACCAAGAATAAGAACCAAATTTGAATGTTTGCTTCCACTTGAAGTGCTAATTGCGGTAGACACAGAAGATTGATGTGATGGTGCTACCTCTGGCGGTGAAGCAACCACTGGAGCTGTTTACAAAACAAAAACTTAGGAATAGAATGAGCCTCTCTGATACTTAGGAACCAAAGCTAGTATTCAGAACAAAACAAAGTCATTTAGCAAATCGTACGAAAGTTTGCAGTCATCATGTTTCTAACATCATTGCAGTATGCACCATGTTGACATACACAGAAAAGGCAGCTGTTTGACTCAATCGGTGAATAAAACGAGGAAATGAATAGATTACAGCCATGTAAAGTGGAAAATGAATTGGCATCTTGATTTTGACCCCCTCTTTAAACAACTCAGGAAAACTATCACCTCATACTCATTGGCCCGAGTTTGTGAGGCAGATCATAATAATTGCCATTTCTAGAACTCTAATCCTTTGATAGATCTCATACTCAAAATCAGCAACAATCACTTTCCTCTGCCAAAGTAAAGGAGTTAGCTTTCAAATGAGCTTAAGTTGCCCGATACCACACCCTTTATTTTAACCGTGATAATGCTTTCCTACTCTCAACTCTATCTTAGGCCGCCAAGTAAGAAGTAGTCAATTCCTTTTGGTCTTTATGATAGGGCTCTACTCTTTTTTTTTTTTAATGTCGGTTGGGGAAATAATTCCCCATTCTAGCTGTTAGTTTATAGCTCCGTCCCTAGAATGGAGTTCCCCTATACTGATCCACCTAAAGTGAGATTCCCAATTCCATGCCATATAGTAGTAAGTGCTAGTATAAGCTCTTCGATCTAGTTTCTAGCGAAATAAATATATACATATACATATACATATACTTCGTTAAAAGAAGTAGAAATGTAAAGAAAAAGCAGAATGACATACTTTTTCCTTGAGATAATAAAGGCCTAAGGTAAAAACTATCTTTGTGATGCAATTAAGCCTCAGTCAAACTTACCTTGAGAAGGTGCTGGAGGCTTGTACAGGGTAAGATTGAGAAGTTCATAATCACCTACAAGCTTAGGATCAAAATGAACCTTATGAAAAGAAAGCAAAGAGTTTATCTTAGATGCATCACTGGCAGAGAAACTGATTCCTGTGTGTGGTGTAATATCCATTGAAATATTTAGGCTTGATAAGCTGAGTACATAAAAGTTGATTAGCTCAATTTGAGAAACTAATAGGTCAAGCTGGGTAGCCAATTCTTGAAGAAACAAGCTCCAATTAGGATTTTGAGAGACATTTAGAAGGAGCAGGTCAAGCTTTATAGGATAGACACAGTGGCAATCATGACTCCCTCGTTTCAACACCATGTCTGATTTACAGCAATCTGGCAGAATGAAGAACATATTAGCATCTATATAACTTAACAGCACAATCACATATGTGCTTTAAATATGCACTCATTTACAAGTGCAAGCAACTTAAATGCACAATCATAACAATGATTACTATTATTACGGTTATGTGACTTGCTCTTGAAGAACAGAAAAAGAAAACCAACATAAATCTAGTCCATGTCTTACCGGACATCGAAGGAGATAATGGCGGCTGCGCTAGACCCGTAGAGTTTGCACCAGCACCAGAGTGTGTTGGTGCAATATCCACCAATCCAACACCAGGATGCAGTAATGCACTCTTCTTCCTTGATGGTTTTGAAAAGTGAGAGCTAGTAGGCGGCTGCCCGGAAGCTATATGTGGGCCATCCTTAGGAGGATGGGATGGTGCTATCACCCCTGTTGGTGCACCAAATGGTGATAAATGTTTTCTTCGCGGTTTATGAAAATGCGGCAAGTTGGCTGGTGGGGGCAGCTCAGCAGAAGCTGGTGCAAGCTCTAGATTGTCAGCTGAGCTTGCAAGGCTGATGGGAATCGGACAACATGATACAAAAATAAGAAGCGGCAACAAACAACAGACTTTTCTTGGTATTCCTGCAACTCATAATCATGAGAAGAAACGCTTTTAGACACATAGTTATGATTTTTGCAATAGCAACACAAGATCAACAATTCAACATCCAGAATACCATGTCTAAACAAACTAAAATTTCTAGAACGCCCACCAGAAAGTTAAAAAGAAAAGGACTCCACGTTTCATGTTTATTCACCTTCAATTTTCATTGCAATATATCAGAGGGCAGTTCTTAAAAAGACTAGAATAAACGTCATTTATGTTTCATGTATCTTGTAACTGAAATTTTCCAAGTCGAAACAGCCAACTATTAGTTTCACCCGAGCCTATACCTCACTGAAGACCTTCTACGCATCGAGCGCCTGAATACGAAAGCGATAAACTTGTGGATATACTTGTGCCGTAACACACTAATATTCCCATTTCAACTTCTGATCACTATTCGAAAATTCCAAAAATCCCCAATTTCCCTGAGTGAGAAGCAGAAATGGAAGAACCTTAAAGACTAAACACTTTACCAGATGTGCTTGAAACTGTGAGCACCGACATCCCCACCGAAGCCGTTGATTCTCGCTAACTACAGGTCAGATCTGAGAGATTTGAAGCAAAGCAACGGCGAGATCACAGTCTAAATGAGCATAAGAACCGAGAAGGAGAAGCAGAACACTACAAGCAGAAGTTACTTGTCACAGCAAGTGGGGCAGAATCCAAAGGTGGAGGTACAACCCTTGAAATCTCAACTCGGAACTCGCAAGTCGAAGCCAAAACCTCCATTACTGAGTGGAGCCAGAGAAGCTTGAACTTGAAACAAGTGAAAGTGAGAGAGAGAGCGAGAGGGGGCGAGAGGTTTTGGCGATGCCGTTAGTATCACTCTGTCGTTATTAGACGGGAGCTTTTGGAGTTGCCTTTAAATATATTTTATCCGTTTCTCTTTTTGGGTGTTCTTCGATGAGGGAAAAAAATAAGAGTTAAGAGTAAAGTTTTGATTGGTAGAGTTTTTTTTTATTTTTAAAATTTTTTTAAAAATTCAATTGACTGTTTATTGTGATTTAAAAAAGAGCTTTTTCTAAAGTGCTTCGTAGAATAAATTATTTGTTAATATAAAAATAAAAATATTTTTAATTTTAACTATATTTTATTTTATAATAAAAACTATTTATACATATAAATATTATTTAAATAATATTAAATAATATGAAAAGCATAATCTATTAATTATTATATAATTTAAACCATATAAAACATAAATAAAAATATATCTAATTAAATTTTTATAGAAATTCTAATATAAGTAAAATTAATATTAAAATAAATATTAAAATATATAAAAAAAATAAATAATATTATATAAATCTCAAAATAAACATAAAAATAATTAAGGACAAATGAACTAAAAAAATAGAATTATTAATTGATCTAAAAATCTACCCAAAAAAAGTAAATTTTTGAGAAATTTTAAATTTGAACTTCTTAAAAAGTGATATTTTAATTACTAAAAAAGTCATATTTATTAAAGAAATATTTTTATTTTACAATTAAATATTTATTTACCTTTAAAAAAAATTTATGGTAGAAAAAAATATTTATTAATCTCCGAAAAACCCAACCAAACCAAATAGGCACCAATTTTGCTTATATTAAATGGCCATTAACGGAAAAGTCAAAGCTAACGGTAAAAAAGGGTCCGTCAGTCAGTGTTCAGGTGTCTGAAACGAGGAGTGATTTAGATTCTTCCTACGACAGTCAAAGAAGTCGTAAATTTCCTCAACGGCGTCGTATTCAGAAGTTGTCATCTAGGCAAAGAAAGGCTAGGAGAGAATAAATAAGTGAAAAAGGAACTGAAATTATTTATAATTTAAGATCAGATTAAGATAAAATTGATTTAATTTTAAACTGGATTTTAATAATAAGTTGTATTTATAAAAATAATTTGGCGGTCGCAGTTAGGGTTCAGCATGAAAAGACCAGATCCGAATCATACAAAGTTTTAAGATAAATAAAAACAAAAATGTATAATAAGGTACACAGGCACAGCATGGACGTGGCGGGATGAATAGCCATAAGCATTGACATTGCCACGTAAGGAAAGGGACCACGAGTCTGCGGGCAGTGACGTGTAGAGAAATCCTAAGCCAGGGTTAGGCTTAGGGAAGCTATTGGGAGACACGTGAGAGCGAGGAGAAAGAGTAGGGGAGGAGGGTGCGTAAGATTTTCAGATTTCGTGTATATTGGGAAATCCATAGACGTTAGGGAATTATTACAATGACAAGTGACAGCTCCAACCACTGATTTCAGTTTCCGTTAAAAGATATAATATAAAAAAGGTTTCTTTTTAGCTTTATTATATACATTTGTTTGTTCCCAATTTCTGGTTGTTGTCGTTTCTTGTTTGACCACAAATTTGTTGGGAGTTGGGACACCCACCACGCCTTGCTCTCTCTCTCCCTCTCTTTGTGCAATGATATTGATTTGGTAAGTCGTATCAGAAGATTGTTCATATTGCTCCTTAAGCCATATTGTAACTAATAATTTTTAGTTGGAGTGGCATATTCTCCCTTTCAGTTGTTACTACATTTAAATATGTATATATAAGATTGAAAAAGGAACCAAGCAAAGCCTCCTAAGAATAATGTGACGGATCATGTTGCCTATGGGGTCAAATTTTTTGTATCCGTAACTTTATATCAACTACGATTTTTTCTACTTATTTTTCTAAATCTCACGTATTTATGTAAATGGATAATATGAAGTAGATATTGTCTCCATCAGGTGGTGTGGTGTGGGGTCTGCCTAATTCATGTCCGCGTGCAAGAGGACTTGTTGATCCCTCCACAAAACGCAAAGTGTGGTTTCTGACTCACACAGATACCGTGAAGATGGGCATGTTTCTTATACTTGAAGCCGTTGGAAAGTAATTTTTTGGGCTCCGTCCAATTAAATGTCAAAATCATAAAAGGTCACATAAACCGACAAAACTGAAACTACATTCACATGCACATGTGCAACTGAAAGTTGAAAATAAAAAAGGACAAAATTGTTTTCTCAATTGAAGATAATGCATTTAAAAATCATAATTTTATCTGCATAAAAAATTAGAAATTCAATAGGAATTACATTTTAATAATAAAAAGAAAATTATTAAAATTAACATCCAATTGATATGGTTGCCCATAACGTGATTAGATATACATGTTAATTAAATGTGTCTCTTATTCAATATTTATAATTTATGGACTATTATATAGTCATATTTTGAGCGCTAAAAGAATTAAAATTGGGAATAAATTCAAGAAATCAAATTTTATGGGCAAATTCCAAATTCCAAATTTGTCTGGATTCAATCATCACTTCCGATCAACCTTAATGGGCTAAGGCCTAGCTCAATCGGTTTAGGGTAGATGGGCTCATTGAGATATGACCCAATTAACTAAATTGCCTCAGTTCGTCGCCAAACAACCTGAGTACAGACTCTAGAGAGAGAGTCGAAATAACCCTATCGACAACTACTCCGCCTCCGTACACGGCACCTCGAAGACTAAACCAAATTACAAAACAACACCCTTCTATCTCAACATTTCGGATTGGGGCTAATTCTAGGGTTTTCCAATGTCGAAGAGAAAATTCGGGTTCGAAGGGTTTGGCATAAACCGCCAAACCACATACAGCTTCGAGCGATCTCAACCTCCTCAACGACTGTACGTGCCTCCGTCCTCGCGTCACGGCCACGACAACTACGAGGACACCGACCTCGACAACATTGAGTATGAAGAAAACGAGGCCGCTGCTGCTGAGGACAAACGAAACGGCGCCGGTGACGCGGATGAAATCGACCCTCTGGATGCGTTCATGGAGGGGATACACGAGGAGATGAAGGCGGCGCCGCCGCCTACGGTGAAGGAGAAGACGGAGAAATATAGAGACGACGAGGAGGACGATCCTGTCGAGAGCTTTCTAAAGGCGAAGAAGGATTTAGGGTTGACTCTGGCCCAGGATGCGCTGCACGCCGGTTATGACTCTGACGAGGAAGTTTACGCCGTCGCGAAGGCTGTGGATGCTGGGATGGTTGAGTATGATTCTGATGATAATCCGGTGGTTGTTGATAAGAAGAAGATTGAGCCCATTCCTGCTTTAGACCATAGCTCTATTGATTATGAAGCGTTTAATAAGGACTTTTACGAAGAAACGCCCTCAATTTCAGGTGAAACTAAGATTCAGTGGCCGTAATACGAATAGTATGAATTGTTTCTTGTTTTCTTAATTTTATTTCGATTTAAATTTCGTGTTTTTAGGGATGAGCGACCAAGAAATTGTGGATTATAGGAAGAGTTTGGCTATTCGTGTGTCGGGTTTTGATGTTCCTAGGCCGATTAAGACGTTTGAAGGTTGTGGGTTTTCAACTCAATTGATGAATGCTATTGCAAAACAAGGATATGAGAGGCCTACATCTATACAGTGCCAAGCTTTGCCAATTGTGCTTTCTGGGAGAGATATTATTGGTATAGCAAAGACTGGTTCTGGGAAAACTGCAGCTTTTGTGCTTCCCATGATTGTACACATTATGGATCAGCCTGAACTTCAGAAAGAAGAGGGTCCGATTGGTGTCATATGTGCGCCTACTAGGGAATTGGCCCACCAGATATATTTGGAGGCTAAGAAATTTGTTAAATCTCAAGGGATACGAGTCTCTGCTGTTTATGGTGGAATGAGCAAGCTTGAGCAGTTCAAGGAACTTAAGGCAGGTTGTGACATTGTTGTTGCTACTCCTGGAAGATTAATTGACATGTTAAAGATGAAGGCCTTAAACATGTCGAGAGCAACTTACTTGGTACTTGACGAGGCTGATCGGATGTTTGACCTTGGATTTGAACCACAAGTAAGGTCAATTGTTGGACAGATTCGGCCAGATCGGCAAACCTTACTGTTTTCAGCTACAATGCCCCGCAAAGTTGAGAAGTTAGCTAGAGAGATACTTACTGATCCTGTAAGAGTTACTGTGGGGGAGGTGGGAATGGCAAATGAGGATATTACTCAGGTTGTTCAGGTTATTCCTTCTGATGCTGAGAAGATGCCTTGGCTTCTTGAAAAGCTTCCGGCAATGATTGACGAGGGTGATGTTCTAGTTTTTGCTTCTAAGAAAGCAACTGTGGATGACATTGAATCACAACTGGCTCAGAAGGGGTTTAAAGTAGCAGCTCTTCATGGTGACAAGGACCAAGCTTCTCGTATGGAGATTTTGCAGAAGTTTAAGTCTGGTGTATATCATGTTCTTATTGCAACTGATGTTGCTGCTCGTGGCCTTGACATCAAGTCAATTAAGTCAGTTGTAAACTTTGATATTGCAAAGGACATGGACATGCATGTTCACCGAATTGGTAGAACTGGTCGTGCTGGTGACAAGGATGGGATAGCGTACACTCTCATAACTCAAAAAGAGGCACGGTTTGCGGGTGAATTAGTCAACAGTTTAATTGCTGCCGGTCAGAATGTCTCCACGGAACTTATGGATCTTGCCATGAAGGTAATTATACTTGATAATTAATTTTTCAAGTTTGAGGCCTTAAAATGTCATTTATTGACATGTTTAGAATCTTTAAGTGATGCAATGTTATAGTTACTGAGATTTTAGTGTCCCAATCACTTGATCTGGCTTATGTTTATAGGATAACGATCATCTGTAATATGTGGAAAACAGCTGTTCAGTTAATTCCTAAAATTATTTAAGGAATCAAATAAATGCAACTAGATAGACAACTTGGCACATAACTTGGTGCCATTATATGAGAAATGAGAAGGTATTAGCTATAATATATGTGTAGAATTTAAAAGTTGCTCATTTGAAAAAGTCTCATGTTGGATTTTTCTTGTTGGCTTTACTCTTGGTTTCTTCTTATTTATCTTTCTTGGTGTGGCTATTTCTGTTTTATTCTATAATTAGCTTACTATACTGTAGTATTATTGTAGTTTTCTTCCACTATTTTCTCATTGACCAAATTATGAATGATATTATTAAATATAATTGATCTGTGTGTGCCACGATTGTTAAGTGACATTTACCATGTAAATCATTAGGATGGGAGATTCAGGTCCAAGCGTGATGCAAGAAAAGGAGGTATGCTTTCTCTATTTTGCATTAAAGAGCTTGATAGTTATAACTCTTTCTATGTGCTTATAGCTTGTTTCTATATCTTAAAGTTAGCAATACCTGCTAGTGAATGCTTTTGGAGTTTACTTTAGCATGGAAACCTTTTTTCCTTAATACAATATAAGAGCTGATCTTTACATCATTTTTGTCCATTAAATTTCATTGCAAAGTACCCTGCCAAGAATTTTTTCTTGTCTGTTTGTGAAGCTCTTCTTTCCCCCTCTGGATTTGTAATATCTTCTGTGAGGTGTTTTCATAAAGTGTAATGCCGTATGCAGGTGGAAAGAAGGGTAAAGGAAGGGGTGGGAGTGGTCGTGGTGTGCGTGGGGTGGATTTTGGACTTGGTATCGGATACAATCCAGAGTCCAATACTACCTCATCTCCTGCTGCTTCTAGTAGATCTGCTGCTGTTAATTCGCTGAGGACAGGAGTGATGGCGCAATTCAAGAACAACTTTGTTGCTGCTTCATCAAACTCTCAAAGTCATGGCTTCAGTAATAGACGAGCATTGAGTGGATTTGTCTCTGGTGGCTCAATTGGTGGAGATATGAATCGAAACCAGACAACTAGTATGCTATCTGGATTTGTGTCTGCAGGTTCTCTGGGTGGAGACTCAAATACAAGTCAGCCATCCAATCAGAATTCTTCGAGAAACAAAAGTCAGAAGCACATGGAAAGGTTAGGTTTTCTGCTGACTATCTCTGTTTCCATTAGCGGTTAGGTTTTCTGACTTTGTTTGATGTTTCTTTTTGGCTTTTCCAGTTCGAAAGATACAAGTAGAGAAAGGAGGAGGCCCTCTGGTTGGGACCGTTAGTGTTTATAAAGATCACTGAAAGTTGCCTTACTGTGACGAGGACTTATGTATTCTATGACGCAACTTGTACTGATATCATGCGGTTATTTATGCTTTAATAGCTTCTTGAAATGGCTTTTATTTTTCAAGCATCTTTTCTTAGCTGTTAAAAGATAGCTTCATTTTGTTGTAATAGTAGTTGTGAACTTGAATTTTGACAGGAATGTTCATAAAAATTACAAGATAGATGTACAGTCGATGGTGTTTGGCAAACAATTGTTCCACTGGTGAATATTGCTCGAGAAATGAGGGGAATTGTTCGTATTTATTCTCACTGACCTTGTAATTGAAATATGTGTAGTGTTGAAGCTACTTCTTGTCTGCTGTCTCGAACAGGAGTGTCATCTTTCAAGACTCCGGTTCATTTTCTAGCTGAGTTCTGAGCACCGGTACTCATCTCGAGATAGGGGAGTGGGTTGATGATATCAACCCTAAGGCTAACTTTAGGTTCATCGAATACGAGTTGCATTTGCAGTCTTCCATTATGTTTGGCTATTTGTAGCTGTTGCATAAGCTTGTACTACGCATAGCAGTGTTTATTTGATATATACTTTTTGTTTAAAGCATTTACAAGGATTTGTGATCCGGAGATCATGGATTCACGATCAGTAAACATTAAGCAGTTTATGCCTTAGGACATTGAACCACATTCAAGTTCTGTGCAATTTCCCTCCGACGACTTGCAATTGGGCATATTTCCAGGCAAGGCTCTTTGAAGGCGACATCATCTTCAGGCAATGGAGGAAGAACCCCAAACTTGAACTGTCAGATTAGAGTAAACGTCATTGCAAAGCTCGACTACATTTGCCGAAGGGTAAAAAGGTGTTTTGGTTGATAGGGAAGGATAAAGATTTTCTGGTGAAAGGGCGACGTAATCTTTGCATATTTTTTCAGTTTTTGATGTTAAAATAAGGAAAAACAAGCCTGCATAATAACTTCGATTCAGCACATGAAATTTTCTGTAACATTATCAGACGTTCTAACTCTGTTCTAATCAATTCTGCCCACACATTGTTTCTTTCTACTATTATGCAAAATGCACACAAATGCTTGTTTCCATTTTAGTAGGTGTCAAAAACAATTCACACAAATATTTGTTCCCGTTTTAGTAGGTGTCAAACAATAGTGAGTAACATTATACCTGACAACTGTAATCGTTGAAATTAGGCTCCATCAGCAAAGGTACTCCCATGTAATCCTTGAAAAAGGTCTAGAGAGCAATAACATAAAGTTGGATGATATGTAAAACTAAAAGCCTTGACGAAGTTCAAATAGTTCAGTACTTGACCATTTACCTGCGTTGGAAATTTACAGGTATTCACACAAACCCCAACACATTTGCTTTCTTCTAAATACTTGCATCTCTCAACAAAAACCTGCACTCCATAATACCATTACTTGGGTTCAGGATTGGTTGCTAGTTAAACAAGACATATTATTACTAGTTTCTGGTAAGATAATCAAGGTTGAAGACACATTACCCCACTCTCCCGGGAGGTCCCATCAGTAAGATCAATAGAATTAACTGTACATGTCCCCATAAGCCATTGACAAGTCACTGCCGTCACTCTCGCTAAAGAACACAATAAGTTGGATCAACTCATTACGTCAACACTTAATCTGAAGCATCAAAGGAGACTTAACACTCACCAACCATAATGGCAGCTATTTTGCCTCCTGCCAAAGGTGATATAAGCAGTTTGAACAAATCCAAAAGAAGCGGAGGAAACAGGGACCTTAATATTCTAATCTGTCCCAATTAATAATACGCACATTATGAATCTGCAATATCAATTTATCTGAACATAATGAGTAAAATATTTCTGCTGTACCGCTGAGTCTCTGGTGTCAGAGTTAGTTCTTCCAGTTAACATTAGACGGTTGGCTACATCAATCAACCCGTCATACCCAGGCTTCTGGGAATCCCAACCAACCTCCTGTCATCATTCCAGCTTTTAGTACAACATAAACCCAACAACTTGGGAACATGTTATCTTTCTAACATGTCTGACCTTGGCCATTTTGTTACGAAACAAAGCTAGGAACAAGTTGTCCAACAACTGGAGCTTGTATTCAGCTTTAACCTACAGATTGCAGTGCTCATAAATCCAAGAGGAAGAGCAGAAATTAAGAAAAGAAAAGACACGAACCGGTTCGGATCGAAGCGAGGAGCAGGAGACTTGGGAGCTAGGTTTGTGGAGCACATGTTCGCGAGGGCTTGAAGAGACAGAAAAGAGTGGACGATAAAGAGCCACCATTGCCTTCGTTTGCAACTACTTTTTGGTCGTTTACTGGACTGAAGAAACAAATAAATAAAATCAAAATATGCCAAAGAACGGCTAATAGCTTACGACGTCGTTTTCCAAAATCTCAGTCAAGTAAAACCCTGCGGTCCGTTCAGAGTGACGGAGGCGTAAAAGAGCAAAGATGATTCAGTCTCGGCGATTGACGACGAACCCCATCCGTCTGATCTCGGCCGGATCATGGCTACTGAGGCAGCTGTGTACGACTGGGGAGGTGGCGTTGGAAACAACAACTCGTCGGGAAGCGTCAAGGAGGTTGTACAAGAGGTTGTCGGAGCTAGCGGCGACGGGAGGTTCCGTTAGGAAGACTCTGAATGAATATGTAATGGAAGGAAACCCTATAGTGAAATCAGAGCTAGTTAGTTGCATTAAAGAGTTGCGCAAGTATCACAAGTTTCAACACGCACTTGAGGTATGTTCCCTGTTTCTCATTCATTTCCAATGTTATTGTTTTAGTCTTCAACTCCATTACTTACTATACTGATATGATATGCTATGGAGATAATTGAGTGGATGGAGAAGAGGAAATTGAGTATTTCACACGCAGATTGCGCCACTCGTCTGGATCTTATAGGAAAAATTAAAGGAATAGCTGCAGCTGAGAATTACTTCAGCAGCCTCTCACCATCTGCAAAGAATCAGATGACTTACGGTGCTCTTCTGAATTGTTATTGTAGAGAACTTATGCTTAACAAGGCACTGGATACTTTTCAAAAAATGGATGAATTGAAACTAATTACCAGTTCTTTACCTTATAACAATCTTATGTCGTTATATATGAGATTGGGCCATCCTGAGAAGATTCCTACCTTAGTAGCGGAAATGAAGCAGAGGACAATCCCCCTTGTCACTTTCACGTACAATACCTGGATGCAGAGCTGTGGAGTCTTAAATGATTTTGAGGGGGTAGACAAAGTGCTGAATGAGATGAAAGAAGGTAATAAAGGCAATTGTGATTGGACCTCTTATGCTAACCTGGCTTCAATCTATGTGAAGGCTGGACTTTTTGATAAAGCTGAATCAGCTCTGAAAGAGCTAGAGGCTGCAATGAACACTCGCATTCGTGATCCTTACCTTTTTCTGATTAGCTTATATGCTGGTACTTCCAACCTTGGCGAGGTAAAGCGAATCTGGAATTCCCTAAAATCTTCTTTCACTACTACAACCAACATGAGTTATCTAGTGATGTTTCATGCTCTTGCAATCTTAAAAGATGTAGAGGGTATCAGAAAATGCTTCTGGGAGTGGGAGTCCAAGTGCACTTATTATGATATGAGGCTACCAACTGTCCTTATAAGAGTCTATTTGGAGCAAGACATGTCCGATGAAGCTATAAATCTCTTTAATGATTCCCTTAAGATGACCAAAGGACCTTTCTTTAAGGCTCGGGAGTTATTTATGGTTTACTTTTTGAAGAACAGTCAGTTGGATCCAGCTTTGGATCACCTAAACAAAGCTTTCTCTGAAGCTAAGGAGTCTGAATGGCAGCCCAAACAGGAGACGGTAAATAGTTTCTTTCACCATTTTCAGGAAGAGAAAGAAGTTGAGGGCGCTGAGAGATTCTCCAAGATTTTGAAACATCATAATTGTCTGGACTCCAATGCTTACAGTTCGTGGCTTAAAACATACATAGCTGCTGGCAAGTTGGCTCCTGAAATGCGCAAGCTTTTGGAGGAAGATGGCATTGAAGTTAGCCCTGATCTTGAGAACTTGCTTGAAGAGGTATGCCCCTAGTAGGTTTTAGCCATACGTATAGATGACCAGCTTTGATTACGCAAAGAGCACTATTTGTCATCTGGCTGATATTAACAACATTTATCGCCATTGTCAATTTGTGGGCAATCTGTAGTAGAAAAGTGTGTCCACTTTGAAATATTTCTAACTTTTTCAAGCTATAGGGGTGCAGCAAATTATGTTTTCCATTCTTTTTCACGCTGTAATTTGATCGAGTAATTAGTTCTGTTAGAAAAATTTGAACTTGCTGTTTGCAAACTGTTGGTTTAATACTTAATTTGCTTTTCTACACTTTTGAGATTAGGTCATCCAGAGAGGGTTCAAACCACTGTGAATGAAATGAGACGGAGGAATATCTCTCCTTGTATATTGACACATAACTTATTATTCATAGCTATGGAGGCTTAAAAGATATTGGAGTGGAGAGTTGCTTAATTAAGAGACGATAAGGTTCATATTGTAGGTTGACTTAGCTCCACTTACTAGTGAAATCGAAGAAGACCCACTTATCGAGATTAGAAATCTTATAGTATAATTTAATGTATTCTACTTCAGATAGTTAGAATACTAAGAAAAAATGAAATCGCAATGGTTGCAATGGAGCACTTACCAACTCATATTTCATTTGTAAGATCGGATTCGAGAGGGGGGAAAAAAGTTAGGGAGTGGGTCATAATATATGATCAAATCCACAATCCGCTTATCCAAAGAATAAAGCCTACTCATCCGTTTTCATCCTTCAAGGAAACAACCCTTGTGTCAATGTGTGTCGACATCTGGGCGTTGTGATAGCATGATAGTACTTGGTATTTCTGTCTCTCTGGCCTAACCATTGATATCTTAAGCGTTGGTGCCAATAAAGTTCTTCTTGACATAGAATCTGTGCCAGTTCAGAACGTAGATAATCCTCTAACTCTCGGAAAGACGCCGAATCCTCGTCTTCTAATGCTTGTTGAATGTCTTCAAGGCAGGCCATGAGTTTTTTTTTTGATGGAAAATGTTACTAAAAGTAGTAAAGTTCCAATGTTGCAATCGTTCCGAAAAAGTTCTGAGTGCTCCACTAAAATCCGACATAGTAGGCTTCTAATTATTAGCAACAATTTGGCCAAAATTTGCATGTGTCAACCACGCTAACTAGAAGCTAAAAGGCCTAGGGGTCGGAGGGGAATGAATGCGCTGTTGTATTGTGATCAGAAGAGGCCTATGGTCTGACTTCAGAAATGATAGATGAGTGACTGTAGTGTGCTGGAAAGCAGATTGCCAGGAAGTAGAGCAGAAAGCTCGATCTAATCTGGCGAGAATTTGACCTGTCCGTCAAGTAAACTTCGGCCCTGAAAACCCAAGATCCTGAAGTTGACAACATTGCATGCAATCCCGAAATTGTGTGTTGACTACCGGTTGTAGTCTAGAACCTCCTCGTTTGTCATTGCTCTCTAACTTGGCATGGAAATCCCCACCCAAAAGCCACAGTTTGGAGGTCACCTTGGCTATTCTCAGAAGCCTCACTGGAACAAGTGCATGTGATTCGAGATACGTTAAATACGTTTTGTGCGGCCTTAAGACAACGCGTTAGTCATGACAAATCACGTTGCTTTTACTCCAAAAATATACATCGCTTGGTGGCGCATTACCTCAACAGCGAGTTGGGCTTTAAGCAGACAATTGATATAGGGCGTTATCTCGGTGTGCCTCTATTGCATGAGAGGGTTAATAAACGAACCTATCAATATATTCTCGATCAGGTCCAACAACACCTCTTAGGATGGATGATCAATCTTTTGTCGTTCGCTGGATGCCTCACTTTGACTCAATCAGTCATAGCAGCCCTTCCAATTTATACAATACAGACGGTCCGCCTGTCTCGCAGGCTTTGTGACGAATTAGAGAAATTAATGCGACAGTTTCTATGAAGCTCGGCCAACGACATGAAGCGGCTTAACCTAGTTAATTGGGATATAGTTTGCCAACTTAAAGCGATGGAGGGTCTTGACATTCAGAAAATACGAGAAACTAATGATGCATTACTAGCAAAATTAGAGTGGTCATTGGTTTCAAAGCCTAATGTGTTGTGAGTGAAAATTCTTTTGGCAAAGTATAATTTTGATGTCAACAATATTCCCAAGACTTTTGATGCAACCAGTGGCTCAATGGTTTGGAAAAGTGTGCGGGCGACTTCGCACCACGTACTAAAGGGCATGAAATGGATGATCGGTAAAGGAGCTCATACTTGATTCTAGCTAGACCCTTGGGTTGAGAGCTTGGGACCTCTTAATTCCTTTACTTTGGCTCCTATTCCCCAAACTTCTATCGATCTCCCTATTCAACACTTTGTGGACACTAAAGGAAATTGGAAATGGGAAGAGTTTCAATCCCTACTGCCTCTCTCGATTTACATGACCATTGCAGGTACTTTCCCTCCTAAGCCCTTCTTAGGGCCAGATAAGTTGATTTGGGGAACTTCGATCAATGGAAAGTTTAGTACAGCTTCAATATATTCCATGACAATGGAGCATGAGGATGACTCGTCTAATGGATTTTGGAAGGCAATTTGACAGTGAAGGGGCCCGCAATGAATTCGCTCATTCCTTTGGCTCCTTACATACGACCGATTACTTTCTAATCAAAATCGCGCCCGCAAATAATTAACTACGGATGTTGCGTGCTATCATGGTAGTCTAGAAGAATCCTCTCTACATGTAGTGCATGACTGCGCCAAAGCCCGCAGATTATGGAGTGCTTTCCCTTCACAAGTAATCTCATCTGACTTCTTCAATGTGACGTCCCACGCGTGGCTCATTAGGAGTCTACAACAACACCAGCTCGTCCTAGGTTTCGATTGGTCAATTATCTTTGGGGTTGCTTGTTAGTTCTTATGGACCTGGCGAAATAAGGCACTTTTTATTGAAAACTTTGACTGGCCGACCTCACCCATACATCATATTTTGGAGTATGCCCATTAGCTTTCCATGGCTACGGCTTGGCAGAGTCGAGTAAATATTGGCCACCGCCCTTGATGTGAACAATTCCTAGTTTGGTGCAAACCTCCTCCCGGGTGGGTCAGATTAAATAAGGATGGACTGTCCAAACGACTGTCCTCCTCAGCCACAGATGGTGGGCTCTTGCGTGATAGTTCGAGCATTTGGCTTGGTGGTTTCGTCCATAATTTTGGCTGGTTTTCTTCTATTTATGTTGAACTGTGGGGGTTTTTTTTCGAGCTTCAGCTTGCTTGGAATATGGGTTATCGTCGAATTGAACTAGAAGTGGATTTTCTAGCAGTTCTTTATATGCTGTCCTCCTCGGCCCAACGATCCTCATCTCTCAATACCTTAGTAATGGGTATTACCAAGTTGTTTACTTGGAACTAGGTTGTGGTTCATCATGACATTTATCGGGAGGGTAACCGTTATGCTGACTGGTTCGCCAACTTTGCCGCTCAATTTTCCTTAGGAATCACTACGTTAGAGACTATAACTACAAAGAGTATCTCTATTCTTCTGGAGGATATGTCGGGGTCTGTCTCCCTAACATAGGCTTGTAATTCGTATTGTATTTTCTTTCCCTGTAATTAAAAAAAAGAAAGAATAAAGCCTACTCTTCTTTAAATCTCTCTTCTTTCTACATCAGAAACTCCCCCTTAAATAGCTTGTCTTTTTGACATTCGATCTTACCTAGAGATAGGTTGGAGCATCCCCTTCCCTTCCTTTTTTGGTGTTCCTTTCTTTTTATGCTCATTTTCTTTCCCACATTTTTAGGTTGGAGCATCCCCTTCCCTTCCTTTTTTGGTGTTCCTTTCTTTTTATGCTCATTTTCTTTCCCACATTTTTTCTTCAAAATATTTATTTTTGTATTCAGATAAGAACAGGTTATGTTAGTTTATCTGAATTTCTTAATTTCTACAATGACCTCTCGGTGCTTTTGAAGCAAATAAATTTCTCTTTTTCTTTTGATGTGTGTTTAGATAGATCTATCTTTCCTGCTATTTGTTACTTTTCCTCGTTACTTTGAGGTGTTTTGTATTAATTGATAAATGTTTCCTTATGATGTTATGAAGTTTGTTCTTCAACTTTTGGTGATTTGTATTCTTCACCTTATGGTCATTTTAATAGTTATTTCTGCTTCTTATGCTGCAATTTAGGCAATAGATTACTCCTTTATAATCAGTCTATATATTGGGTTGAAAAAGAAAGGAAGAAGAATGCAACACTAGATCACAATGGTTCAAGATGATTGTTAATACCCTCAGGGAGCAAAAGATTAAAAAGGAAAAAGAAACTGACGATGAAACAAGATCCACTCACCAGTTATCATCGGGCTACAAGAAATATCACAACTTTTTAATCATCCCAACTAACAATTACATCACCCTAAAGTCACCACTTATACCAACGTATAAAATTGTTGGGCAGGATTTTCTTTAATCAAAAGACGGGCTTTGTACAAACGATGTGAGATGTGTTAGGAAGGAAGCAGGTATAACACACACAACGATCAATCAATAAATCTTTCCCCACTTGAATGAATCTATTAGGAGTAATAACGAGCAAATATTGGCAGCAAACTAAATGATCACAAGCTGCCCCAATAATGCAAAAATCAAAAAACCAATCACAAAGCACAATAATTATTTAACGTGACAAAAGCTCCTTTGGTGTGAAGGATAGAAAACCACGGGACCTCTCTTGGTCAAAGCAAATAAAATCCACTATCACAAATACTGTCTTACAGAGATCAATAACCACAATAATCTAGAAATCAAATGCTCAATCTCATATAGCCACAAATTAAAGTAGAGAACTACACTAAGAAAGCAATCATAACAAAAACTTATGTCCTAACAAATTCTGGAAAAGTTACAGCCGTCCAAATCCAATCATCACCATTCAAAACAAAGAACAATGAGTAAGGAACATGCTCATTGTTGGGCACCGTTGCCAGAACCCAACTCTTAATCGGAATCATGAAGCCTGAGCGTATTATCCTATAGGGTTATTTCCATGAACCCTTATTAGGC
>JANVCQ010000009.1:21667632-21678113 GCA_025531925.1 Erythroxylum plowmanianum | reverse complement strand
CCATTAGAGCTAAGAAAATCATTGTTTGGTGAAGATTTAAGGTAAGTGTTTTGAATCTTTTGGAGTTTTGAAAGGTTGTGGTTCAAAGAGCTCAGGAAAGGTATGGGTATAAGTATTCCATAATCAATTTCATGCATGGGGTCCTTTGGGTTTTCCTATTTGAATTCTTATGATTTGGGATTTTTTTGTCAAGGTTGAAGAAAATAAAAAAGGACAAGAGAAGCAAGAGGAGAGGCATATTTGAACAAGCCATAGTCAAGGGCTTCAAAGTGGGTTTCATAGTTAGGTGATAAGCTAATAAAAGTTTTCTATCAATAAATAACAGTAATTAATTTTACAACCACCTTATTCATGTGCATTTAATGTTGTTAAATGCTGCAAGATTGTCCTACATGCATATACATGATTTGTGTAATAATTTATGGAAAGTTGTTTTTAAAATGATTCTTTGAAATGATGCATGATTATGAAACCATACTTTTGGAAATCATTTTTAAGATATAACAAGCATATGTAAAGCAAGTTTTCAAGAGAATGTGTCTTTTTGGGCACCAAACTTACAAGATTTTGAAATCTCTGTGTTATGTGAGTTTGTGGTAGTCCCTCAAGAACCGTCACGTACACGTTGACCTAAGTATAGGTTTCTCCCGCCTGCCCGCTAGTGGCATGGAGCTCCCTCAAGGACTCCCTCAAGAATTCTCAACTACATAGGACCATTTCATTGGAAATGTGTGGTGCATCATGTTTCGGACTTACCCAAGCCATTTGATATGTTTATGTGTTCATGACAAGTTGATTGGAGTAATGCATTCATGGTTTGCATACCCATGAA
The DNA here is from genome assembly GCA_025531925.1 of Erythroxylum plowmanianum. NCBI lineage: Eukaryota > Viridiplantae > Streptophyta > Magnoliopsida > Malpighiales > Erythroxylaceae > Erythroxylum > Erythroxylum plowmanianum. The sequence continues at coordinate 21,677,281 of JANVCQ010000009.1, read as the reverse complement.
TTTCTGCATGGAAAATGTTTTAAAAATGTCTTTGCTTGTTACAAACTATAAAATTATTACCCACGAGCGTTAAGCTCACCCCCACTCCTTCCCATCTATAGACGTTGAGCAAGATATCGAGTGATTGAGTTGAGCGCTAAGGCTTCACTCCAATTTGCACTTTTGTTCTTTCGAAGTGAGAATTTGTAAAACAATATTTTAGTTGCATTTTGAGAAATTATTGTTTTTACAAAAGTTTGTATTTTGGATTATGTTGTAAGGTGGCTCGAAATGCCCACTAAAGCATTATAAAACACCTATTTTGATGCGAATGAAATACATACATATTATGTTTGTTTATGGCTTTTCAAGTTCTTACATCGCTATTTTCAATTTTTCATAAGGGTAGGAATTGTGTTCTGTATTCAAGGGAAAATATGGAATGATCTAGGTAAAACTGGTAAAAATTGCCTTCTTGGAAGTTGTAGATAATCTTTCCAGTTTTCCAACGATATAAAGTTTGTAAGTTTTGGATATCGTAGTGGAAAGTTATGATCTTCACAAGTTGTGATATTGCATAGGATGTGTGTATGTGACAGCTATGAAGATTGATGTTAGTTTTGCTTCGCCTTCTTCTTAATTTTGCTTCATCTTAGTTTGCTTCATCTTAGTTTTGCTTCATCTTAGTTTGTTTCGTCTCAGTTTGCTTCGTCTCAGTTTGCTTCGTCTTAGTTTGCTTCGTTTTAGTTTGACTTCTGCATCATCTTAGTTTGACTTCTGTATCCTCTTAGTTTAATCTTTTTCTTCCTTCTTCTATTTTATTTTTGATCCTTTTAGAGGCCTAATCTCGCTTTGAGTTCTTCATAAAAATTGTAGATATAGAAGTCTTCTTTAAAATCGTCTAAAAATAAAGTGAATCTGACATTTCTAGGGGGAGTTATGGCAATTGCGCCAAGATAGGTACAGATTGATTGATGGTATAAACGTGTTCGATTCTTTCGGGTATAACTTCCTCATTTGACCTCCAAATGAAGTGATTCTTAAAGCAATGGATTCCTAACATCTTTTAATAACGTTACATGAAAATTTGTATCTTTTGGAGTTGTTTTGAGAAAGTTTGCATTAGAGTAAGTGAGAGGTCGGTTGGGAGAGCATGATTGGGGTATGAACACGCTTTAGCTTTTTAAGTTTATCTTGAGCGGTAAAACTCTGATTGAGATGATTCTTGCTTCAAAGCAAACTAGAGACTTAGAGCTACAATTTCTTTGAAGAAGTCAAGTTGTATTTCGGGTGATTGGCTGGTGTGGGCACACCAACCTGGTGGAATGATGGCAATAACCCTCCAGGGTAATAAGCACAAGGTTTATGACTCCGATTGTTGGGCTCCGAAAATGGGGTCCAACAATATTAATGAATTTTATCATAGGTTTGTTAAAAATAGAGGGACAGGGCAACATAATGGTTTTTGTGGATCACTTTAATAAGTGTAGAATGTTCATACCTTTGCTACTAAAATTCACTATAGAAGATGCTGCTTACTTGTAATTTAGACACGTGGTGAAGTATTGGGGCATTCCACAAACCATCATTAGTGATAGGGACACTCACTTCATAAATCAATTTTGGAAATAATTGTTTAGGCTCTTAGGATTAGAGTTGAACTTCTCTGTAGGCTTTCATCCATAAGCCAATAGATAAATTCAGCGGGTGAATGCCTTATTAGAGTTGTATTTGCAGCACTATATGAGTGCTAACTAGCAAAATTAGGTATGGTTCCTTGATATTGCCTAATTCTCATAATAATTTATAGAGAATTAAGTCTATGGGAGCTAGTCCTTTTAGGTTAGCCACTAGACAATAACCTTTGATTCTGCACACTCTTACTATTGGTTATAGTGGCAAAAGCCTTGATTCACCCTTGTTTGCCAAAAGTTGGCATGAGAAGTTTGATATGACAAAGACATACTTAAATCAGGTAGCCAAGAAGAAGAGGCAGTGGGTTGACAAAAAGAGGTGTCACTTGGAGTTTGATGAAGGAGACTTAGTGATGGTCAATCTCCTTTCTCATAGATGTGCTAGATGAGGTGTGTATAAGGGCTTAATTTAGAGGTACGAAGGATCTTTTCTAGTGGAGAAAAGGGTGGGCAACTTGGCATACTAAGTCAAGATACCTTTACACTAGGAGATTCTTCCCATGTTTTATATAAGTCTCCTAAAACCTTATTATGCCGATAGGGAAGATCCAAGTAGGGGTGAATCAAGGCATGCATCTACTGCTATGACTACAACGATCAAATTTGAGGTGGAAGAGATCTCGAGTATAAGATTGTACTGAGGAGAGACTCACATCCAGCTTATGACAAGTACTTGATCAAATGGAAGGGACAACTAGAGAGTCCAACTAGTTGGGAGCATAAGCTTTCTCTTTAGCAATACAAAGAAAAATTTTTGAGAGTTCCACTAAGACACAACGAGGGCGTTGCTGGATTAGGTGAGGGAGAATGTCACCCTCCATATGTCTTAAAGCCTATAAGATGAAGTTTAGTCTAAAGAGTCTTCTTAAACATGGTGGAATCATATGGAAAACTTTGGAAACTTTTAAAACATGGTAGAAGCCTGTAAAAGGTTACGGAAGCTTATAAAATATTATGGAACATTATAGAATTTTGTAGAATGTTGTAGGCAGGTGCATTATGTAAAAGAAGCATGCATAATAGTGTAAAGTATTCTAGATGACTATTGTAAACTATTAGATTAAGTATATCTTGTATGTCCTTATAGGAAGAAACCAGTATGTATACCTTTTGGGGGTTGACCATATTTGTATCATAATATCATTGATCATTAAAGAGTGAGTTCTTTAATAGAAATGTCTTCGCATTCTCCCACATTCCTTCTACCTTTTAGTAAAGTGTTTCGTGTAGTAAGGCTGACTTGGGAACAAGAGCGTACTTAAGTGCCAAATAAGCATTGGTAAAAGTTCAAGTCTATTACACTAGGTAGAATCAGTTTTACAGATATCATTTCTTACCTGTCAACACTGGCCGAAACTTATTGTATCGACTAAAACTTACAATATCAGCCTATACTGCTAGTTTCGATTAGCATCGACTTATACCGGACATTATTTAAAATATCGATCAAATATCGATCGGTACCATAAAAGTTGACAAATACAAGGACTAATAAAATCCCCTTACTACAGTCGAACACTTGCACTCTCCTCCTCCTCTCCTCTTGTTTTTTCTTATTTCTCTCCCTCTCACTCACCTATATTCTTCTCACTCCTTGCCCTCATCATCGTCGCCGACGCCTCTCCACCGCACCTCCCTACCCAAGCCTCCTCCCTCCACCTACGATTTTCCTCTCTAGTGTCCACCTGAGCCTTCTCCCTTTGCGACTCTGCCTGCAACTTACTGCCTCTCTGGCTCTCCCCCTCTCCATTGACTGCTCATTGCCTCTCCTTCCTTTCCTCCACCAGTCCACACCTCCATGGGCCACCACCATCATTGCCAACCTAGATATGAAACTAGATATGCCAACCCACCAAAGTTGACATTGTGATTTATTTGGGTGCGTTCTCAATTGATTTTTCTGCTCCTAAATTGCATTTGTGATTGTGAATGAGTTGGAGCTTGGAATAGAATTGTGAATTGGATTTTAGATTTTTTAATGGTTGGATACTTGGATTGGAATTGAATGAAATGCACGATTTTGTTTTATTTGGTTAGTGGTTTGGTTTATGTCTAGTTTAGTTGTGGTTTGGTTTATGTGGGACTTATCATAAGTTTGCTAATGAAGTTGGTGAGTGAAATGCACAGGCATCCATGAATTGAAAGTTGAAAGTTTCAACTTAAAACCGAGAATGTGAAGTAAACTTGTTAGCATTTAAAGTAAATAATTAATTGATATAATATTTTGTTACATATTCTTAAAATTAGTATAATAATATTGGTTATTGGGTAAATAATTAATTGATATAATATTTGTTACATATTCTTAAAATTAGTATAGTAGTATTGGGTATAAAATTATGCCATTGTCAATTAATAATAATACGACTGTGGAGGAGGAGGCCCCTATGATTGTATAGTAAATTAGTAATAAAACTAAAATATGATCAATTGTATTTCTAAATAGTTAACATTTTCCAAGTTCATAGGTAGTTTCTATCTCCATTTTCTTTATTTGATAAACGCATGGATCTATTGATTCTTTCAGTTATCTATTGGTAGTCTTTTTTAGTTAGGTTGTCAAGTTGATTAGTTGATTGATTGGTAATGACAATTAAATTGGTATACATATCATAGAATAGACCAAGAAAGCTAGCATATTTTCTTTCGAATACCACCTAAATTTGTCAAACCATTGGTCAATTTTATCATAAGAAGGGAAGACTTTAGTTTTTCTTGTCTTTCATTTTTAAAGAGACATGAAAAGATGAGGAAAGAATAACAATATAATAGAAGGAAAAATAAGTGTATTTTGAATTTTTTTGTAGTATAATACTGTAATATAATTAAATGATGGGTTAAATCAAATTACATGTACTCTTCCTTTATGGGTTTGGATTATACGAAGCTTTTGGCTTGAAGTAATATTTAGTTCCAAGAAAATTTTAAGAATAACCTTCTCTTTCCCAATCTTTTTAGTCCAATGACTATTATTCTCTTAAAAATTGATTATACATGCTAATATAAGGTCATGAAAATTTTAAGAATAACCTTCTCTTTCCCAATCTTTTATGTACCATATTATAGCTTTCCGAATGGATATAAATGTATTTATCTCAAGTCAACAAGTACTTTATATAGTTTAAAAAGGTAAAGATAGGCAATTGACCTTTAAAATTTTCATAAAATTTAATGTTTTAATAATAATAATTAATTATATAATTAAATAAAATTTATGTCATTATATTACATAAATTTTATATTACATAAGATGGACATGTGTATTGTGTAAATGTGTATGTTGAATATGTGAATTGTTGGTTTTGGACTTATTGGTGAATTGTGTTGGAGAAAATTGAATTGTGTTGGATGAATTGAATTGTGTATGATGTAATCATATAAAATGAGTTATATTACATAAGTGGACATGCGTATTGTGTAATTGTGTATGTTGAATACTTGAGTTATTAGTTTTTGACTTATTGATGAATTCTGTTAGATAAAATTGAATTGTATATGATGTAATCATACAAAATGAGTTATTTTTACATATGATGGACATGCGTATTATGTAATTGTATACGTTAAATTGTTGAATTATTGGTTTTTGACTTTTTGATGAATTGTGTTAGATAAAATTGAATTATGTTGGATAAAATTGAATTGTGTATGATGTAATCATATAAAATGAGTTATATTACATAAGATGATCATGCATGTTGTGTAATGAAATTATGTATTCTTTATTTTGATATATGTCTTCATTTATTTTTACAGATAAATGAAAGGAAGTTTAAGTACTCCTGAACATTTGACAACTTTAGGAAGATACAATGATCTAGCTTGGGCTCATGTTACATTGGTCCCTGGTATAAAGAATCATACTATTTGCTTGTTTTGTAACAATTTGAAAGGTAGTGGAATCACTTGATTAAAAAATCATTTAGCTGGGTATAAAGGAGATGTGGAATTTGTAAAAAAGTAAGTCATGATGTGTAGTGGAAATGAAAACTTTGCTTAAAGAATATCAACATGAGAAAGATAGAAGAGAGAGATTGAATTATTAAAATAGTATTTGAAGTTTGTTTGCTAGTGTTCATGATGATAGTGGAAATATTGAAGGTGTTAGTGGTAGTGGTAGTGTTCCTTCCCAGCAAGAACTGAATGCTGCATCTGGACAGATGTTAGGAAAAGAAAAAGATAAATGTCTAATTTTTTTGCACCATGAACAATTTTTGGAGCTTAGCCTTTGATTCGTAGTGCCATGTAATTAAGAGATGTGACTCCCAATGTAGATATGACAATGGCTAGATGGTGATATGATACAAGTGCAACATCAAATGCTTCCCAATCCTATTATTTTTAACCTATGGTGAATGCAATAGCCTCTTATAGTGCAAGATATAAAGGTTATTCTATTGATGACTACAGAGGTAAAATTTTAAGTTACTTAGCTTCTAAAATTAAAAGTCATTTAGGAGAAAGAATAATGGATCAGGCTACTTATGTGTGTTCATTCATATGTGATTGTTGGACAAATAGGAGACATGAGCCTATTATTAATTTTTTGGTTTATTTTGTAAATGGGTCAACATTCTTAAAGTCTATTGATGCATCTGGTCTTGTTAGGAATACTAATACTTTATTTGGATATTCGATGAAGTTATGAATGATGTAGGGCCAGAAAATATTGTTTAGTTCATTTATGACAATGATTCCACTTATACAACGACAAGAAGAAGGTTACAAAATAAGTATAATTACTTTTCTGTACTCCTTATGCTTCACATTATATTGACTTAATTTTGGACAATATAAGAGATGTTAGGTATTTTCCTTTTATTAATGAGACTACGCAGAAAGCCAAAAGGGTGACCAAGTTCATCTATAATCGTGCGTAAGTGTTGAATTTAACGAGAAAGGATTTTATCAATGGTAGAAATTTGTGTCATCCTATTGTGACAAGATTTGCAACAAATTTCTTATCACTTTAGTGTTTTGTTATGATGAAGAAAGAGTTAAGACAAATGTTTACAAATGACAAGTGGGTTACATCTTAATATGTTAGGTCTAAGGCTAGATTAGATGTTTCTAGAATTATCTTAGAAGATACTAAATTTTCGTCTCAATGCCAATTTGCTATCCAAGTTTGTGAGACTTTGGTGAGGGTGCTTCGTTTGGCTGATAATGATTAAAAGGCAACAATGGGTTTTTTATGTCATGGACAAGGCGAAGGAAGCAATCAAGGTCAATTTAAAAAATAGACCTTCTTTGTACACACCTTATCTTGCAGTCATCAATCACAGAAGGGAAAGACAATTTCTTTTCTGTTTTTTGCAGCTGGAAATTTTTTGAATCCTAGTGTCTATTTCATACCAGATTTTACAAAGAAAGTTGAAGTTAATAGAGAAATGCTATTAACTATTACAACAATTTTTGCCCATGACATGATGCAAGATATCCTAAGCTTACAATTGGAGTTTTATAAGCGGTGTTCTAGAGATTTTGAGATGCCAATTGTTATTCAACAAAGAGCAAAACTTTCTCCAGTATTAACTTTTTACCTTTTCTTGTTGAAAATTAATTATCACTTTATTTTGTTTATAATGCTACTTTTGTTGTAAGACAACATATAATTTCTTTGTTGGATCAATTCAAAACTGGTGTTCTATAACTGCAAAGGTTTGCATTTTGAAATTTAAGTTGATGTGTGAGTGTAACAGGTTATGAAAGGAACTAGAAAATATTTGGATTTGTCCACTCTAAAAAAAAAAGAATAGATTAGAGCACAAGAGATTGAATGACTTTGTCTTCGTTCAATATAATTTAAAGTTTTGGGAAAGGTATGTTATTATTATTTTCAATATAGATATAATTTTGTATGATTTTTATTAATTAAATTTTATTGTTTACTAGGACTCTTAATAGTACAAGTAGTTCAATAAATTCAATTTACATTAATAACATCAATCTTTTAGCAGATTACGTTTTTGAGGAATTAGGTTTGGTAGATATGAATGATTTGGAAGATAATCTTGGATGGGAAAGCATTGACATATCACTTGGTGCATTGAATTTGAATGATAATGAGGATTTTATACCAAATAATAGTTGAGTTAGTGCAAGTTATAGTGGGTATCATCCCGTAGACAATTAAATGAAGTTTCAAATTTTTGTTTGTACTCTTCTTTTAATTTTACTTATACTTGATGTATATGCTAAATTCTATAGTAGGAATTAAATGTTTTAAGATTTTACCTATTTATATTTGTAAGTAAACAAAAGTTAGAATATGTTAATGTGATAATTTTTTTAAGGCTAATTACATAATTTGACAGTTTATAACTTATTAAGTAAGAAAATCTTATTTAAAATTTGTCTATATTATTAATTATTACCAATTTGTACCAAATGATAACATTTTTTTATGGCCATAGGTGAGATTATCTTATAGGGTAGGATATAGATGGAATTGGAAGATTAAGAGGGTAGTTATGTATATCTAATCTTTGTATAAATAGATAGGCAATGGGTAATTTGCATGGATGTGCCTGTCCTGAAAAGTCTCAAGATGCAGGGTATTTTTAGCTAATGAAACACATGAATAGCAAAAGCAAGTAATTTGCATGGGTGAGGGTGACCTTGTTTTTAGCAGAGCCATTAACTCTTAGAATGTACCCAATACTTATGTTTCCAATTGAAGCCTAGACCACTCCACTCTCGTTGTCCGCTACCCTACCCTACTGTACCAAAAACAGACCCAGCAAAGAGAAGACAGACAATGGAGCCTAAAACTTCCTACTCCTCCTCCACTGCTCTTCTCTCCTCTTTGTTATTTCAACAGTGTTTGCGTCCCCAAAAATGCCACTGAGCAGGGTGCTCCTGCTCTTGCTCCCTCCTATCCATTTGACTCATGTATCCAACCACCCTCTCTTTCCCCTAACTTCGAACTCCCATATGCTTCCACCCTCTCCGATTCCACGTCAATTGCTTCATCCATCCTTAACCTCACCATTCCTTCCATCAAAGCCCCTTCACTCCAAAAGATCGGCAGCATAACAAGTTATCCTGAGAAGTGTCTCCAGTTAATCACACAACTTTTAAGTAGTGGTGCTTTCGACCCTGCTTCAATCCTCAAAATAGAGATGAAAGCTCTACGTGGTGGGTTTAGGAACAACATTTGTGGTGCCAAAAAAATTATCGAAGAACTTCCATAAATGACTAGATCAAGGCATATCTGGACACTTTTGTTGAGGTCTTTGAGGGTGGTATGTATGATTTGGATGACACTTTGGGTTCTATGGGTTCTAAGGACTTGTATAAGCTCCAAATTTTTTTTAGTATGGGTCTTTTTTATATCTCCACTTGCGAAGACTCATTTAGAGAGCAACTCGATATAGAGGCTTGTTAAGATATATTTTATGATATCTTATTATTTAATTTTGGGCATTATCTAAAATTGAACTTAAGTGGGACTCTTTCGAGATAAGGTTGATTAAGTTTAAAATCTGAATCAAGATGGAATTTTATGTACAACCAATTTTAGGGATAATGACTGTTGGGATCCGATCTCGGAACCGAACCCCAACCAGAAAAATGGATCAAAAATGTAAGAATCGAAAAACGAATCAAACAGAACGGACGAAAACACGAATCGAAAAATAAAGCGAAGCAAAAACAAATCGGAATCAAAAGCGGAAACATATCGGAAGAGAATCGAAATCGGAGAGCGAAATCGAATACGAAATCGAAAGGCTCGGAAACGAAAGCAAACAAATCAAAAGTGAATCAAACAAATTCCGATATCCGAAATCGTATACTTTGAAAACTATCGCGTTGGAAACCTTAGACTATTCCAATCCGAAATCGGTATAAATTTTTTTTCTTTCTTTCTCATCTTATCCATTTTTATTCAATCTTATACAAATCGAAACAATATAATTTCCCTTTTGGAAAGTCATCCTCAATCAAAACTCAATATATATAATTCTTCTGAA
>JANVCQ010000009.1:21616802-21627161 GCA_025531925.1 Erythroxylum plowmanianum | reverse complement strand
AACAATGTGAAATCAATTTGATAACCTAATTGACCACTTCAGATTTTCTACCCATATGATTTTGGGTCAATTTTGCATAACTAATCTGGTAGGGTAAATGACAAAATTAGGCAACACTTCCTTCTAAAAAGTTGTTCTACAATGTCTCAAGTTTCTAATGATTCCAAAATAATCCAATTTGATTTAGTATTCAATGAGTTATGCACAAAATAACACAGACTATACACATTTGAACTTTTAGCTAGTACATGATCATACCCTCTATTTGTACAACTCATAACTTTCAGCTCAGATATCCAAAAATTACAAACGTTATACCAATTTAAAGCTAAGAGAATAAGCTACAACTTTGGTGAAAACACCTTAGTCTAATGCGACCTATATCAATATAGTTTATTCAATAACCGCTGGATATGATTTATGTCCCTGATAGTGCTTCCGCTTAAGCTACAACTCGCTTACATGCCAATTTGAAAATCTTAGAGACAGAATTAAAATTTGAATTCCTCATAAAAGTTGTAAAAATATGTCCCTAGTTTAATATGAATAAAAAATAAACTCATTCAGAAATATACAGCTTAAGTTATAATTAGGAAATCGAATCATGATCATGAAAATTTTCAGTTCATAATATTCCAGCAGACTTCCACACTTTCATCCTATCAATCACTTTCAGATCAATTCAGATAACTCTCAATTTTTATTAAGAGAAAGAAAAATGTCTTAGGAATCCATTGGTTCAAGTTTCAAGTTATTTGGAGTTCGGATGAAAAAGTTATAGGCAAAAGACTGAGGGTTGTTTAATGCAATACTCTGTTCAGAAACTTATACAAGTAACTACCACCCTTTTACTGTAGAATCACGTTTTTGCTCGTAATTCTCCACATTTTTGCAGCAACACTCCTCCATCTTCTTCCTCTCCTCTACTTAATTCCTCATTACAAAGTTGTACCCTTACATTTACTCCTTCATTTGCAACTTATCTTATGCTAAAACAGCTCAAAATACAACATTAGTTATAAATACCAAAACCAGAAAGTTTTCAATATTATTCATCATTTTCAACCTTTGTTTACAACACTTTCTGCAATTTCTCTCTTTCCACTTACCCCATCATCCCTAATGTATACTCTTTACATTTCTACTTCAACTTACTCTAAAACAACTCAAGATTCAAGATTAATCACAAAACATCAAAACTATAACTCATATACGAATTTTTCTGCTCTCTCTCTCTCTCTACTGCACACATTTTCTTTATTTTATTCCTCCATTACTTAAATCCCCATAACTACTCACTCAACACAACTCAAATATACATCCATTTACATCCATGCAATCCATTATCACAACTAGAAATTAAAACTCACTTACTTGCTTTCCAATGAAAACTCCAACAGTGAGGTTGAAGAAAAGCTTTCGGTGAATGGAGGGAAAAGTAAGGATAAATGATACAGACCAATCTCTGGACTGCTAAGAATGCATCAAGTATCAAATGTTTCGGTGATGGATGAGAGAAAAGAGCATTTTTGGTGTTGGAACTTTTCGGTGAAGAGCAAAACAAAAGCTTCAAAAATATGTGACAGCGTAGGTTATTAATCCAACAACACATGTCACCCATGCATAAAGCCATTTTTCACTATCCCATTTGTCTCTTATTCTTTCTTTCGTTTTTTTGGTCCAAAATATCCCAAATTTTCAGAAATTTCCTAAAATTCACCAAAAAATGCGAAATAATAATATGACTCTCCAAATAAATTTTCAGCTCAATATAATTCACCAAAAATTTTAAAATATCCGAAATATACAAAAATTGCCAAATCACATTTAATACACTCCAATTTAATCCACAATTTTCATTTATAAACCAATTTACCCGAAAATGCCAATGAATACATGTACAATCATATGAATGTGCAAAATAAATGTGTATGTCATAATTAACTTATGCATGATGTGCATTTTTCTAATTTCACAATACTTTCTCATAAATTACTATTCTAGCCTTAACATGGGTATCGGGATGTTACATCAATGCATGCACATGTTATAGACTTTGATGACATAAGGGAGTTATATGAGAGTGACGAAGATTTTGGAGTTATAGTGTCTAAGGTTAAGGAAAACAATGGTGCATTTAGGGATTTCATTCTTCATGATGGTTATTTATTCAAAAACGGTTCTTGTTGTGTGCCTCAATGTTCTTTGAGAGAGGCAATTTTAAGGGAGGCCCATGGTGGAGACTTGGCCGACCACTTTGGAAGAGAGAAAACTTATGATTTGGCCCATGAAAACTTCTATTGGCCAAAGATGTGGAGAGATGTTGAAAGATTTGTCCAATGATGTAACACATGCAACCGAGCCAAGATGCAAGCCCAGCCGAATGGCCCATACACACCTCTTCCAATTCCAAATGCTCTATGGGAAGATGTAAGTATGGATTTTATTATTGGTTTGCCGAGGACAAGAAGGGGTTTTGATTCAATTATGGTAGTTGTTGATGGATTTTCAAAAATGGCTCATTTCATACCTTGTACTAAAACTTTGGATGCGTCTCATATCATGGATTTGTATTTTCATAATGTTGTAAAGCTTCATAGACTTCCTAGAAGCATAGTTAGTGATAGAGATGTAAAATTTTTATGTCATTTTTGGAGAACACTTTGAGGTAAATTAAGGACAAGGCTCAAATTTAGTACCGCTTTTCATCTACAAACCGACAATTAAACGGAGGTAGTGAACTGGTCTTTGGGAAATATTCTTAGAAGTTTGTTGAAAGGAAAGACAAATAATTGGGATGCACTCTTACCACATAATGAATTTGCATATAATTGTTCAAAAAGTAAAACAACTCAATTTTCCCCTTTTGAGATAGTTTATGGCACTAACCCTTTATCTCCACTTGATTTGAGTCCAATTCCTCACATTGGGCCGAGTAACACGAAAGCAGAAGAAAGGGCCGAGCATATCGTCAAAACCCATGAGAATGTCAAAGCAAATATCTTGAAGCACAATGAAAAGTACACAAAGCAAGCCAAAATCAAAAGGGTCATGGAGTTCAATGTTGGAGATTTAGTGTGGGTTTACTCGAGGAAGGAAAGATTTCCATCCAAAAGAAAGTCCAAACTCAATGAGAGAGCTAAAGGCCCATTCAAAGTGCTACAGAAGATATGCCCAAATGCATACAAGATTGAGCTACTGAGTGGTTACAAAATTTCTAACACTTTCAATGTAGGTGATTTAAAAGCTTATATTGAAGACACAATATAAGACCAAAATGATCAACGCGGTTTGGCCTTTGAAGAGGGAGAGGATGATGGAGGACCATCAAACAAAGCCTTGAAAGATATGTCCAACATGGGCTTTGAAGCCCAAGAAGAAGAACCGGCCAAGGAGGATGAAGAGTTAGAAGAAGTTGGCCTCAGCATTCTCCTACAATACCAAGCTTTATGAAAACCTTTTGGGGACGCTAAAGCCTTGGTCCAAGTTGATGATCTTGAAGTTCAAATAGAGCCCATAGGGGAGAACGCTCTCGGTCAAAATCAAGTCACATTTTCTATAACTTGACTTGGCCAAGATAAGGTATAATATTTCAACTTATGATATGTTTTCAATAAGAGCAATTCATTGCTCATAAGTTTCCTATTTAACGTGTTTAATTCTTATTTAGTGTGTTTTAGTTCCTATCCTTAATTTTCTACATTAATACATGCATAACGGACAATTATGGACATTTTTTTTTGTTATGAATGTTTCATTAAGAGTCCATTAGGAGGTGAGAAACCAAATAATGTAATTCTCTACCTTCCTTTTAGCTAAGTTTCTTATTTAAATCATGCTTTGTTTCTTTTTGAAAGAGAATTTTATGAATGAAAAATCCTAAAAATTATTCTCAAATTTAGGGTTGGCTATTTACCGACAATAGATGTTAGTTTTCGAAAAACTTCCAATTTTTTTCAATTTTCTTCTTCCTTTTTCGAAATAGTATCATTCTTGACCAGTTTTATCATCTTGTCTATAACTTTTCGCATACACATCAAAATACGAATCTTCCTTCACTAAAGTTGTAGCTGACTTCTTTCTCTACAATTTTACCTTTAGAACCATTCCCAAATTCCTTATAGTTTGTCCAGAAATTACAAAACAATTCGCTGCTAATTCCTAATCCAAGAAACACAAAACTAGTCAAACTTTCACTTATCAACACCCATCACCTCCAGCCAAATTCCGACCACTAAATCGACCACACCCCATCATACATGGCCAAGTTGGAACATCGCACAGTTTGATTTATATAATCATTCAGTGACCCATACTACTATGCCATAAACATTATAAATTACGAACACAAGAAACTAAACTATATGAACTAATTAAAAGGCGGTATATTTGTTAAACATTATACAACATCTCCAGTATTTGATTCCATCGCCATCTAACACATACAAATGATGTATAATTTCCTCTAAATACTTGACTGATTAATTAATTTATTATTACATAAATAAGGAAACCTCTAATTGTCGTAAGTACGACACTCATCTGTCTCCGGATTGTCCTCGCAGTAGTCCTCCAAAGGGTCAGACCCTTTCTTCTTGTCCCGCTCGTGGCTGGCTGCCGCGCTCAGCTCCTCCACCTCGTCCCACGCAGCTACGCACTCCCCGCTCGCCGGATTCTCTGCACAAGCCTCCTCTGCTTCTTTTATGCTCTTTTCCACTCTGTTTGACAGCCCCTCAGGCGCTGCTCTCACTGGTCCGACCACTCTACAAGTCCTCCCCCAAGGGTTGTTTAGTCTAACGAGTTGTTGAGCCTTTGGTATCTCTGCTGCTTTGGATGAGAACCTAGGCGTAGTAAGGTTAAGACTAGATATTGTCGCCATTTTCAATGAACTGCTAGAGTTCGTTGTTGCGACAGATTTTGTAGAGAAGGTGACGAGCAGCGGATATAATTGGGCCTCGCGTCGATTAATGGACACACATTTCTTATCGGCCGAGGACGAATCGTACTCTTCCACGTCATACAGTTTGCAGATATTCTAACGGCCTAGGTGATATTTTCTTTTCTCTCGCTTACCGCGTACGTAAAGTAAATTTTTTTTTTTGACAAAAAGTAAATAGTCTGAATTAACTTTAATTAAAAATAACTTAGAAATATATAAATCTAATAATTTTGTTTTTTTTCTTATTAGCTTTGTTTGACAATCAGCTGATTGCATTAGTTATTAATTGATAATTGATTATATCAACTGATTTGATCAGCTGATTACATTAGCTGTTTATCATTTGATGTTTAGTAAAATTAGTTTTTTAGTATTCGCTGCTTATGTGTAAAATGACATATGAGAATATGACTTTAAAAAATTATAAGTGTATGAATATTATACATCTTAATATTTTGTTGAATATTCTTATAGAAATTTAGATTTTAGATATTAAATTCTACAAAAATTAAGTTTATAACTCTAATAAAAAATATATAATATATAATAATAATAATAGGAACAATAACAACAATAACAACAACAACAGTAGCAGCAGCAGCATTAATAATAATAAATATGTTAACTTCAACTTAATAGTTATCAACTTGAATATGTTTAAGGACAAATATAAAAAATTACATACATGAAGTAAATTTAACTTAATAAATAAAGAAAAAATTTTCTTTATTATGTATGACTTAAATATGACATTAGTCATTTAACATTTTTAAAATAAATGAGTTTGGCCATTTACTTAACAAGTATATTAAGTATTGAGGACTAAAAAATGTCAACTTATATTCCAGAAAATTTTTCTTCCCTTTCCTAATTTACAAAACAAAGTTTAACTTTAAATACTTATTAAGACATTAGAGAAATGCTTTGTTGATGTTTAAGATTAAATTGTTATACATTTAGCTAATTCATTTCAATTTAAATAATATCTTGTTAACCATAAATATATGCAAATAATTACAATTTTTAATTTTCAAACTCAAAATTTTCAATCTATTTATTTTTTTCTTCAATTTTTAATACCTAAATTACATTCATATTGAGCCAATTTACTCACACATTTCTAACTTTCAAATTTAAATTTCTCAAATATCAGCTCACAATCAATTTTAACAATTCTAACTTTCAAATCATTTATAAATTTCATGACACAAAACAACCAAAACATGGGTGCAAACTTTTGCCGTATTCAAAGTGGCCTTAACATAGCATGAATATCTATAGAGTGGCCTTAACATAGCATGAATATCTATTCTTCAGTTCACTTTCATTCACGTGTGTGATGTTGCTCTTGATGATAAAAGGCATGAAAAGGTAATAGGACTTCTGCTGACTTTCTCAAGTTTCAAGACAAACATAATTAACTAAAGTAAAAATTACCAACTTTTAAGACAAAAGTTTCTTTAATTTTTATTACATCCAATCCAGCCAGTGAAATTGAAGCAACTCTGATCTCTAGGGATAAAGACGCGTTTCATTTTCATGACTCTCCTGTGCGGCCTCTCTCTACACTGAGTCTCCCTAAAGCACTCTCCAAATCTACTCATTGTCTATGGTAACAACCCTCTCCTTTTTGATTTTGTTAGGGAAAATGTTTTCTTCTCTTTTTCTAGGTCTGCTATTGTATTCTTCATTTTCTTCTTTTCCCATTTGGCACTTTCACTTTCTTCTTTCTTTTTCTTTTAAATTGTAGATCTATTTTTACACTCATCGAATCCCTTTTAGATTCCTTTTTTAATCTTTCAGGACCGAAACTTGTCAAATACAAGAGAAATGGAAAGAAGAACAAAGAACAAGGATCTGGTAATCTGAACAAAGTAGAGAAATCGAGAGTGAGACCTTCTAGAGAACACGAGAGAGATGTAAATGAGGTTGACAAACTTTTTTTGGGCAAAATTGACATTAGAAGAAAAATAAACAGTTGATTCCTTGAAATACTGCATCCTCGTAGCTTTTTAATTTTGGTTGGTTGGGTTGAATCAGTCAACCGAATTAGCCAACAACCAACCACAACAAATAGATGATTGATGAAGTCAAATGGTTTATTTTTAGTCAATCAGCCAAAAATTGGTTGATCAGCTGTTATCCAAACATGCCTATTATCTCCTAAGATGATAAGTAAAACTTGTCTTTGTGTTGTGTTATAATAATGAAATAATTGTCGAGTTAATGTTCTGTTGTATTATTTATGGTAGTGAAATAAGTTTGCTTATTTTATATGAATAAGCTGAGACGAATAGGTTATCCCTTTCGTTCATTTATTTTAATTAAAAGGGCTTATACAATTTCTTAGAAAAAGTGAAAAAATGTAATCATTTCCTGTTGATTTGCACAAGATTGTTATTTAATATTTAATTTTATCTATTTATTTTATTGCAATAGGTTAGCGGCTTATTTTCAGGTATTAGGTTGATGTGTAAACTCTAAAAAGCGTGACGAATTTAAATGAATAACGTGGTTCAACTTTTCTCTATTTTAGTCTTCTGTGTATTTTAACTTTTTAACCAACATACATTTAGTATCAGAGCCTTTATTTTTTAAGACCTGTGAGAGAAATTTTCACCATAGCTGCAAACTTTCTTCTTCCAATGCTAAACCAAGAAAGCAGAGGTACAACCGTACAAAGCATGCATCATCAATGTGTAGCAGAGTACATGCATACCGAGGCAAAGAGTAACAGTCTCTTCTTATGACGGTTATAAAACAGCAACCAGAAACTAGAGGTGCAGAGCTGAGATCTTCAAGCCACGCATATGTCATCCATGGCAGTCAATGGTACAACAACTTCTTCCCAACAACTGATTCCTTTGTTCAAAGTAGGAAATTACGAATTTTGGAGCATCAAGATGATAACTTTGTTATATCCTAAGAGCTATGCGATTTGGAGTTTGGGAATAAAGATCCGAATGATGAGTAGTGACTTTGTGACAACTGAAAGCGGGACGCAAAAGCTTTGTTCTTCCTTCAACAGGTATTCATTGATGAGGGTTTTTTTTCACATTTCATTTGCAACTACTTCAAAGGCAACATGACAAATTTTACAAACAGAGTTCTAAGGTTCTGAAAATGTAATTACGTCCATAAGTCCTTAAAACACTCCAAATGGGTCCTTCTAAATTAGTTCAAACTTATCTATCTAGAGCTTTTGCTATTGTTTCTGAAATTAGGTCATATGGTGAACAAATTTTTATCAGACTATAGTCTAAAAAATATTGTATAGTCTCACTCCTAAAATTGATCATGTGGTTACTGCCATAGAAGAGTATAAAGATTTATCTCCACATTCTTTGGATGATTTAACGGGTTATTTGCAAGATCATGGGGACAAGATTAACAAAATTTCAACATTGAATGAAGAAAAAGTCTTTAAGGTAAGAGGTGAGTCCTCTAACAGAGGTAGTCGTGATGGCTACCCTGGTCGTGGTCATGGATTCGGTAGAGGTCGTGGAGGACAATCGAGTGATCGACAAAGGCAATACAAAAATAATGAACAAAGGCAAAGTAATCGAACTCCTATTAAGTGCTATCATTGTGGAAAACTAGGTCACAAAGAAGCTGATTGTTGGGCTAAGAAGAAGAAAAATGTTGGTAATGAAGAAAAGCATGCCAATGTTGTGGAAGAAGAAGAGGAAAGTATGATATTTATGACCCATTTTTACAAAAATTCTACTGATGATATTTGGTTTGTGGATAATAGTTGTTCTATTCACATGACAAAAGACAAACCATCATTTAAAGAGCTTAATAACATAAAAATTCAACAATGTGGTTGGGTGACAACAAATGTATAATGTTGAAGGAAGAGGTATAGTTACCACTAAGACAAATTATAATATTAAACATTTGTCTGATGTACAGTTTGTTCCTGCTTTGACTTATAATTTATTGAACATTGGAAAATTGATGGATAATTGTTGTAAAATTGTGTTTGATGATGGTGCATGTACAATTGTTGATAAAAGGTTGGTCGTATCATTGCCATTGTTTAAAAGACGAGTAACAATATCTTCCTACTTGATGTTTCTCAGTTGCATAATTCTGCCTTTATGGTTAGTAAAATTGATGAGTCAAAATTATGGCTTTTGTGTTATGGGTATTTGAATGAAAGTGGATTGAAGTTGTTGAGTCAAAAGAATATTGCTACTGGTTGCCTAAAATTAAATCTTTTCAGTTTTGTGAATGATGTGTTTTAGGTTAGCAAAGTAGAAAGTCTTTTCTGATTGGAAAATCTACTAGTGCAAATCTTTGTCTTCAATTAGTGCATACTGATTTGTGTGGACTTATGAATACAAAATCTTTTAATAAAAATCGGTATTTTTTGTTGATTGTTGATAATTACAGCTGCATGAATTGAGTCTATTTTTGGAAGATAAAATCTAAAATTCTTGCCCACCTTAAGAAGCTAAAATATACAGAAGAATATAATAGAGAAAAGTTAAACAACGTTATTCACTTAAGCTTGTGGCTTTTTACAAAGTTTACATATCAACCAAATACACAAAAACAAGCCACTAATGTACTGCAATAGACTAAACAAATAAAATAAAATATTAAATAACAATCTTGGCTAAATCAATAGCAAGTAAGCTTGGACTTAGTAAACAACATATGCACCACGTGACTACGCTGATATTGAATCAGTTTCAACATACCCCCTTGATTCAAAATCACGTATACCTAGCTGCTGTCGAAAATAAAGATTTTTATGTTGAGGTAAAGAATTAGTAAATGAGTCAATAACTTGATCATTTGTATTGCAGAACTCTAGCTTGATTTCTTCACTTGTTACCATCTTACGAATGAAATGCTGTCAGATGTCAATATGTTTTGTTTTATTATAAAAGGATGGATTTTTTGTCATTGCAATTATAGATCTGATATCATACATAATTTCAGTTATAGTAGATTGTTGTTGGCCTAATCAACAAGTATTCTTCTTAATCATATTGTTTGACATACAGCAGCAATTGCAGCAATATATTCAACCTCTGAAGATGACAATGCAATAATTTCTTGCTTCCATAAACTTCGTGAGACAGATTCTAATCTCAAGCTAAAAATATAGTCTGAAGTGCTCCTTCTATCATCCAAAGAACCTGCCTAATCACTATTAATGTAACCAAACAATTTGAGACATAATGATGGCGGGATGGCTTGAAAGTGATCGGAATAGGGTCTGGTGGGTATTGGAAAAAGTTTTGAGCAATCTGGATTTTATCGGATAAAACTGGAACAGGAAATAGGAAGACGATTCTGGGTTAATTGGCTGGGAATTTGGTTTCTAGAAAAGAAGAAAAGTTGTAGAACATTTTGTGAACTACAATTTAGATGCAAGAATTGGATTAATCGGATAAGGAATGATT
>JANVCQ010000009.1:21589515-21616702 GCA_025531925.1 Erythroxylum plowmanianum | reverse complement strand
ATCATGTACAAGTCGACTTATCAGTAACAAGCAAGCATAAGTCGACTTACACATGGTACAAGTCGACTTACACTTACAGTATCGGTATACATTAATTAATGCTTGATGGTACAATAGGTCGAGAGAAAGAAGTGCATGGCTTCCCAGATGGTTCCGAGGTCAATTTCGTATCGTGGTCTCTTAATGATAAGCATTTATCTTTTAGTGTACGAGTTGATGAGGATGGTAAAAACTGTAGTTAGCTTAGAGGCTGGGTTGCTGATGTAGAAACAGGCAATGCTAGAACATTGTTTCGTTCAACAGATGTTAAATGTTGTTTTTGATAATTTTGTTTAGGTGGATAACACTTATTTTTTAGCCTGCACCATCCCTTCATAGCGGGGAGACCCACCAAGTAGGCCTCTGGTTCCCTCTGGCTTTGGCCCAAAAATTCAGTCTAATGAGCAGAAAAATGTTGAAGTTACATCCTTTAGGACTTAAGGACGAGTAAGATGATGATTTATTTGATAATTATGCTACCTCACATCTTATTTTGGTATCTTTGAATGGAAATGTGAAAGAAATCAGGTCACCAGCTGAATATACATCAATTTGATCCTTCCCCAGACTGTACTTTGTCATTGTACCATGTGAGATCTTCCCCATAAAGTTTGAAGTATGGACAAGTCACGGAAACTTTGTTTTGCTGAGGACTGTTAGAGAAGAAGATTCGAGAGAAGAGGGAGAAATGCATCTGAATAAATCACGTGCCTCTGCCAAGATACAGACAAAGCATAAGGCATTAAGGGCAGACACGACATCCACAAATAACCAGCTGGACCAGTACAATTTGTTATAACAGATTAAATCTCTACCCTTCATTTTATTTTGTACTCTTTAACAAATGTATGGCTCAGATCAACTCAACATGTATATAAATATAAGTCTAAGCAATAATACAAAATGAGATGAAAAACTATTATGTAAAATACCTTCTCTTACATGGTATCAAAGCTCCATTGACAAACGTCAAAATGGAAGAAATTTCTGGGACATCTGCCACCACCCAAAATGTTACATCATACTCTCTTGACTTTTCAGCTATAACCAAAACCCTTAATTTCAATCTGCCCATCAAACTTGATAGGCAAAACTTTGTCAACTAGAGAGCCCAAATCCTTGCAACCATAAGAGTCCTTGAGCTCGAAAACTTTATCAAATCACCACCTCCTCCTCAGTTCATAACAACATAAACAAATCAGGTAACTGAAAATGCATAATACAAACTATAGAGAAGGACAGATCAACTGCTACTATGCTGGCTATTTTCAACCATTGGAGAAGAGATAATAGGATAGATAAATCACTCAAGTTCATCCTATCAAGGCTGGCAGATTCTAGAAAATCTTTATGCTTAAACATCTATGGTTAGAGTTCTTCAACTAAAGCATCAACGCTCAACTCTTGAAAAGGGCTCACATACTATATCAGAATACATGCAGAAAGTCAAAACTATTGGAGATTCACTTCAAGTAGCAGGAGATGCAATCAGTGAGTATGAATTAATATTAAGTGCCTTAAACGGCCTTGGTCATGAATATGACCCTGTTGTGGTGTATTTAACACACTCCATGATATCTTCAACATTACAAGAAGTGCAGTACTCTCTCATGATGCATGAAACAAAAATAGCACAGCTAAATACAATCAATCAACTAGAAATCTCATCACCCACTGCCAACTATGCAACCACCAACTATCGAGGAAGAAGTGGATTTAGAGGAAGAGGAAATCGAGGTAGAGGAGGTAGGTGGAATGGAAATAGAATTTTCTACTAACTATGTCATAAACCAGGACATGAAGCACTAAAATGTCACAAAAGGTTCGATGTTTCATAGCAAGGTAATACCACTCAAACATGGAAACATAATATAATCACACAGAACAATGCTCAAAACTATCCCTAGACCTACCTGGCCCAAAATCAGCTTGGAAATCCCTCATCTGAAGCAGCCAACAACAATACATGGTTCATAGATAGTGGGGCTACAAAATTATGTCATAGCAGATTTCAATAATTTGTCAATAAGATCAAAATATGATGGAAAGGATCAACTTACTGTGGACAATGGTAACTCTCTTCCTATTGCTAACATTGGCTCATCCCACATACACTTTCTAGACAATAAACACACACCCCTTACACTAAGACAAGTTCTGCATGTTCTTAGCATAACCAAAAACTTACTCATCATTTCTAAACTCATTAAAGATAACAACATTTTTGTTAAGTTTACTAACAAAAATTGTCTGTTTAAGGACAAAGCAACAGGGAAGATTCTGCTCAAGGGAGTGCTTCGGGATGGGCTCTATAGCCTCAAAACCACTAAACAATCTGACAGCTTCAGACTAACCAAGACCAGTCTTTCCCATCAAGTTTCCTTTCAAAACACTCATTGTGAGGCTAATATAGCACAGAAAAATGTAAATGTCTGGCATGCCAAGCTAGGACAACCTTCTAAAGATGTCTTAAAACAAATCCTAAATTCAATGAAGTTCAACTTTAGTCACAAAAGTCTATCTCATTGTGATGCTTGTACGGAAGGAAAACTACATCAGTTACCATTTCAAACTCATGATATTACTACTCAAAATCCTTTGGAAATCATTTATTTAGATATTTGGGGACCTTTTCCACATTTATCTATCGAAGGACACAAATACTGTCTTATTTTTGTGGATGCCTATACCAGATTCACTTGGTTTTATCCCCTAAAACTAAAATCTGATACCCTATCTGTTTTCATCAATTTCAAAACCAATGTTGAACTTCAATTGAACAGAAAGATCAAAGCTCTACACACTGACATGGGAGGTGAATATAAAGCTCTCTTACCCTATCTCACAAAGCATGGAATACAACCAAGATTCAATTGTCCTTATACTCATCAATAGAATGGGGTTTCCGAAAGGAAACACAGACATATTACAGAAATGGGACTTACCCTCTTATCTCATGCTCATATGCCACTCACCTATTAGTTGGAAGCCTTTCATACAGCTGCATACCTTATCAACAATCTACCATATCCTAGACTAAACAACCTCTCACCTTTTGAAAAATTGCACAATAAACCACCGAACTATCTTAACCTCAAAACATTTGGTTGTAATTGCTTTTCTTATCTCAGATATTACTCTCATCACAAATTAGGATTTCACACCACTAAATGTGTTTTTCTTGGATATAGTTCAATGCATTAAGGCTATAAGTGTTTGACTAATGAAGGTAAAATCATCATATCTCATCATGTTGAATTCAATGAAACATAATTTCCTTTTCCTCAACTTTTTCCTTCCTATTCAAACCATCCTATAGCCTCATCAAGTTCACCTACCTTTACCCTAACCTCAACTCCAATCAATACCTCTTCATCAGGGACCATTTCGGATCACTCTCCTTCAGTAGAATGCTCTCCCTCAGCTGAATCCCTCGATAGATAGGTAAGCTCTCAAAATCGCTACTCCTCATCATATTTCTCATCTTCACAAAATACCTTGCCTACAATCCCTCCATCAACCACACCACACACTGAACCAAATTCCTCAGTTCCTCACATGCAAAATGCTCATCCTATGCAAACCCGATCCAAAAGTGGAATTTTCAAATCAAAACTTTATTCCTTTGCCCTAACCTTAAGCCCACAGACTAAACCTAGAATAGTTCCTAAAGCTCTAAATAACCCTACATGGTTACAAGCTATGCAAGATGAATTTCATGCTCTCCAACAGAACCAAACTTGGACACTTGTTCCCTATGAACCTACCATGAATATTCTTGGCACAAAATGGATATTTCGGACCAAATACAATGTTGATGGGACTATCTCTAAACACAAAGCCCGATTTGTTGCCAATGGGTTTAATCAAACCCATGACATTGACTTTTCAGAAACTTATTGACTTTTCAGAAACTTTCAGCCCTGTTGTGAAAGCCTCAACCATAAGAGTAATGTTGTCACTTGCTGTCTCCCATCATTGGGAGATTCAACAAGTTGATATCAACAATGCTTTTCTACATGGAGAGCTACATGAAACAGTCTACATCAACCAGCCACAAGGATTTGAAAGCAAATCTCAATCTTATCATGTCTGCAAGCTAAAAAAGGCTCTCTATGGACTGAAACAAGCTCCTAGGGCTCGGTTTCAGTAACTAAATCGTGCACTGTCTCAATGGGGATTTCACAATTCAAGGTCAGACACTTCCTTATTTTACTATACTAAAAATGGAACTATTACCATGCTACTGGTCTATGTAGATGGCATTTTAATCACAGGAAACTCAACACAAGCAATTCATATAATTATCGGTCAATTGCAGTCTTAATTTGCACTGAAAAGACTCAGAAGTATAAATCACTTCCTTGTATTTAAAGCATACAGAAACAGAAATGGTCTATATCTTTCACAAAAACAATACATTGAAGATCTACTCACCCAAACAAACATGTCCTCGTGCAAGCCTTCATCAACACCCATCACTCCAACAATCAAATTGTCTCTACAGAATAGCTCACCATTTGAACTCCCAAAGCTTTACTGAAGTACAATAGGAGCTCTTCAATATCTGAGCAACACAAGACTAGACATTAGCTATGCAGTCAACAAATTGAGCCAATTTTTACAAAATCCCTTAAACACACATTGGATAGCATGTAAAAGAGTTTTGTGTTACCTGAAGGGAACCTCAAACCTGGCACTGCTCTTCAAACCTTCACCGTTGCCTCTTGCTCTCCATGCGTACTTTGATTCTGACTGGGCCAGCTCCCTCGATGATTGCAATTCCACAACTGGAGGATGTGTGTTTTTAGGGAAAAACCTAATCTTTTGGATCTCTAAGAAACAGACGACGGTAGCTCGATCCAGCACAGAGGTTGAATATCGAGCCCTATCTCAGGTGTCGACAGAAGTTTTCTACCTCACATCTCTACTGCCTGAACTCGATCTCACTCTATCTTATAAACCCATTCTCTGAAGCGACAATAATGGAGCCAGATCTCTCACTCAAAATCCCGTCTTTCACTCGAGAATGAAACACATCGAGATCGACGTCCACTTCATCAGAGACAAAGTGGAGAAAGGAGAAATAGAAATTAAATATGTGAGGACCAACGACCAACTCGTAGACATTCACACAAAACCCCTCAGCTCCACACGATTTCAATTGTTGACAAGCAAACTGCACCTAGTTCAAAGCCCTAGGTTCAGTTCGAGTGGGGGTGTTAGAGAAGAAGATTCGAGAGAAGAGGGAGAAATGCATCTGAATAAATCACGTGCCTCTGCCAAGATACAGACAAAGCATAAGGCATTAAGGGCAGACACGACATCCACAAATAACCAGCTGGACCAATACAATTTGTTATAACAGACTAAATCTCTACCCTTCATTTTATTTTATACTCTCTAACAAATGTATGGCTCAGATCGACTCAACATGTATATAAATACAAGTTTAAGCAATAATACAAAATGAGCTGAAAAACTATTCTGTAAAATACCTTCTCTTACAAGGACATTCCCATTGCATTCAATAGGGTGCGTTCAGTATATTGGAGAGCAGACAAGCCTTCCACCCTACACTGGTATATACTGTTTGATTCTAATAGGATTGATTTAATAATCAATTGTTTAGATGTCTTTGATAAGAGGAATGAACAATTGGATAGCAATATTAGTTCACTGTTTGACTATTTTGGCTTTTAGGGTTGAGACTCAAGATGAGGTTGTCGAAGAAGTGGAAGTTTCCCCTAGGGATATCATCTAACACTGCCTGCTGAACCACTAGATGGTGAACAACCAGAAATCTTACTCAATCGACCTTCGCTATGGGTATGGACACGACCTTTATGTTTGATTTCTTTTCCTTGTCAACTTTAAATAGGTGCCTAATTTGTAAGAGAGTGTTAGTCGGAATGTCAACTTCAATGGAAAAGTGTTATGAGACTAAAGTTACATTAACATCTCATTGAAATGAAGGAGATCTACACCTTTGTCAATTGAAAGTACTGACTTTCAAACAATCTAAGATTGAGAATACATGATACCATACCCGGAGTTGGCCTGACAAGAAGGTATGCTAGACTACAACTCTTTTGTGGTTAAATCAACTTCTTTTAAAATATCTAACTAAAAGTGATGCAAACCATGTGATAGATCTTTATGTTTTTGATGCGAGGAACAAAGACCCTGCTAACTTGAAAATCTGTGATTCTCTTGTATCTTGCAGATCATTTCATAAAATTTTGAGAAAAGATTAGGTTAGATTTGGTTGCTATATATAAATCTCTGTTCTTTTAACATATTTTCAGTTTCTTCCTCTACAATTCAGAATGTACCAAAGAAAGTATATCATAGATTTCCCCAAAACTCTAGCTGGAACATGCATTGATCATATATGTATAAGAACTGGTTGCGAGTGCAGAGGTAGCTATTGAAGAAGTTATCTGACGAGGAATGTGCTTCTTTATTCCTCCTTATATCACCTTTCTGGTGAAACTAAAATAAATTTCTGACGTTTATTTGAATATTGTTATTGTTAAGGAATACTGCTATTGTTAAGTTTGCTCATCCCAGAAAAATCACTGTCGGGGGACATTCATATGGTGCGTTCATTATTGCACCTCTTGGCTCATGATCCTCGTCTATTTTGCTGTGGAATTGCACGCTCTGGCGCTTATAATAGAACGCTTACATTGTTTGCCTTTCAGGTAGAGTATAAAGTCGGTGTTTTGGTTTGAAAAACACGGTAAAGCACGAGTAATTTCAATTTTTGATTAAAAAATAGTTCATTCGGTTTCATCTATTCAATTATAAAAACTTTAAATCATTTTTATTTAATTTTTAATTTTTTAGTTCGATTTATTTTAACAATTCATCATCATCATCATCATCATCATATCCAGTTTGAAGTCTCGTAATAAAGCGAAGTTTGGAGAGGTCTGAAAGTATGCAGCCTCACCCTTACATAATAGAGAGGTTGTTTCCGATACACTCACATGCAGATATGACAATAAAAGAATAATGCAGGTTAAAGAGTAAATAAGTAAAATTGGCATGCTAAATTATTATATAAATAAAATTACAAGAAATACATAAATAAAAATAAAATATAAACAAAGGATATACCTGATAGTGTTCAGATCTACACCTGGTAAGCTGTAAAGTCTGGCTCTTCTTGTCTCTAGTTAAGCTATGAGTCCTTGCTCAGAGACCCTGAAGATATGACAACCTACGGTTTTAGATGGCCTCGCAGAATCTTTCCCCATACACCTGTCCTGAAAAATCAAGTTGTAGGATCGAAAGCCTTATCCAAGACTTACAACTAGAAAAGGCAGAAAGAACGTTGGGTTGGACTTCTTACGAGATAACTACGTAGCGCGAGCGTTAGAATAAACATCTCCTTCTAAGTTACTCAATTGTTTTGGTAAACTTTAAAGGGTATCTTTACCCTTATCTGATTACGCCAGACTTTTTTATTTGTAGCCATTGCCTCAATAAGGGTCAACTCTGGCATATCTTTCTTGATTACTTTCCTTTATTTCTTATAAGGCCTCCCTTTTCTTCTTTTGTAGTCACTAAAGGTTATTTTCTCACAGTTTCGTATCGGAGCATCAGAGGGCCTCCTGCGCATATGCCTAAACCACCTAATCCTGGCTCTCTCAACTGGTCGACAATACTAGCCATCTGTAGTCTGTTTCTCATCACACAATTTCGGACTTTATCTCTTTTAGTAATGTCACACATCTTCCAAAGCATACACATTAACAATTGTCTTGTATATCTACACTTGGCTAGCCAACATATTGTCTCATATAACATGATTGGCCAAATCACCATTTTATAAAACTTTCCTTTGAGTTTTAAAGTAATCTTTTTATCATGTAAAACCCTTGATGCGCTTCGCCATTTGATTCATCCAGTTCTAATACGATGTGCTATATCGACATCGATATTACCATCTCTCTGAATGATGGACCCGAGATATTTAAAATTCAATTTTTGTGGTATGACGTCAGTATCAATTGTTACCACTGCCTCATTTACTATCTGGTTTCTCAAATGCATTCTAAACACTTCGTCTTAGTCCTGCTCATTCTAAAACCTTTCGATTTTAACGTTTCTCTCCAACATTCTAACTTGAAATTGACCTCCTCCTTTATCTCATCCATCAGGACAATATCATCAGTAAATAACATACACAAAAGTACCTCTTATTGAATATGTTTGGTAAGTTCATCCAACACTAATGTGAACAAAAAAGGGGGCTTAAGGCAGTGCCTTGGTGTAGTCCAACACTAATAGAAAATACTTCTGTGTCGCCTCGTATCGTTCTTACGCTATTCAATGCTCCTTCATACATATCTCTAATTATACTGATATAAGTCATAAGAATTCCCTTTGCCTCTAAACACCTCCATAAGAGTTCTCTAGGAACCCTGTCATACACCTTTTCCAAATTAATAAAAACTATATGCAAATCCCATTTTCATTCTCTGTAGTAGTCCATTAGTCTAGGAGTAGATGTATTGCTTCTGTTGTAGACCTACCATGCATAAATCTAAATTGGTGGGCCAATAAAGAAGCAGCTCCCCGAATTCTCTTTTCAATTACCTTCTCCTACAGCTTCATGGTGTGACTTAGTAATTTAATGCCTCTATAGTTGTGACATTGTTAGATGTCCCCTTTGGCTTTGTATAAGAGGATCAACCTACTCAATTTCCATCCATTCGACATTTTGGCTGACTCGAGGATCACATTAAATAACTAAACTAACCACTCAATACCGATAACTCCTCTTCTCTTCCACATCTCTATAGGGATCTCATCTGGCCCTACGGCCCTTCCGCTCCTCACCCTCCTCAAAACTTTTGAAATTTCTCTCCTTGTGACCCTTTCCCATTAGTACCCGTTAAAAAAATGTCCCGATACGGAGGGTTCACCTAACTCTATATTGACCAATATGTCTTCGTTATACAGGTCATAAAAGTATCTCTGCCATCTCCTCTTGATAGCTTGGGTCTCTGTGAGTACCTGTCCTACTTTATCACGTATACAACAGACTTAGTTGAAATCTTTCATCTCACGTGCTCTATCTTGTGCTAGCTTGAAAATTTTTTGTGCTCTCTTGAACGTATCCAAATCTCTGTACATAGTCTCGTATGCTTCTCCTTTAGCCACTGAAATTGTCTTTTTTGCCTTCTATTTCGCCGGTCTATACCTTACGCTATTAGTTTCCCGCTCCACCTCTTTTATACTTTTTAAAAGATCTCTAACAATTCTTATTTATTAAAAATTAAAAAGTCGATATTGCTTCTACATAGAGGAGAAAACAATCCAAGAACACCAACCATGTGGGCAATTTCCTCCATTCGCATTTGGATGAACTTTTCCAGTGACCCTACTTTTGGCTTTGATTCATCGCAAAATTTAATAACGCAGTGTGCAGTTTCTTAATCTTCTGCCACATTAACTGGAAGTCTGAAACTGAATTTGGATTCAATTTATTTTTCCTGTTAAAATACTTGCTTGGTCTCGAGTTGAATTGTTGAGAGGTTGGAAGGATATTCACACAAAATGCTAACAAAGTGCTTATATTGCTTTTGCAAATTCCTCGACTGTTTCTTTCTTTTCTATTTTTTGCCGGAATCATCCTCAACTCTGTATATTGCACTGCAGATCTATGACAGGATTGAAACTGAAGTAGCAGTAATAGCTTCTGAAGTAGCATGAATAGGGGTCATGCATATGGAAAATACATTAGATTTGGCACCTGATCTTCGTCGCAGCTTTGCAAGCACTTGTTGCCAAACTAACGCATTTGAGGCATGGACGGGGCCTGGAACGATCATATTTCACTGTCACGTTACCCAAACAAATGGCTTCAAGTGGAGATAATGAAGTTGTCTATGTGAAGATTGAAAAAATAATGTGGTGCATATTATCTTGAAATCAGTGAAGAACGCGACAATTAAGCTGATAGCGGTGCACAAAACGTCAGACGTTATTCCTGCCTCCGCGGAGGCCACATCCAGTTTTATCACGTAAAACTGTATGCGCCATATCTCATGGACTTACACATTATATCAATGGTAAACATACTTCATAGGAAATAGGCCTCTTGCCTTCACAACTCCTGCCTAACACTTCGAAAGATGTCACTTTACCGAGGTGACTGCTTCTTAGTAGCCAAACTACATACTGTAATAATATATGTTGCACACTATAAGAAAAATGATGAATGTCAACCAATATCAGAAGTTGTTTTACCGTAGGCGAACTTTCATCAATTATTATGTAACATTGACTTGAATTGATTTTAAACTCATCCAAAAACGTTACATTACTAATTAAAAAATTCACTAGGGCAGTTGCATTTGCAGTTATAGTGCGAAGCGAACAACAAATTCAGAACCAGTTGAGCAAAACTTAGCTGTCATACATTACTGTGAATCAAGTATGTGCTCCACATTTCACAACAGGAAACTTATTCTCCAGAGAGATAAACTAAGTAAGCTCATCTTATGAGCCAAACAAGGGGGGACACAAAATAAGAATATTGCAGAAGCTGTTCACATCACTTAGAAGCATAATTGGAAATTTAATCTTCTGCAACAACGCTGATTTCACCTTTGTCTAGTAAGTCATAGAATGCTCTTACTTTCCTCTGCTCATTCCAATGATGCATCTTCCAAAGACCACCAGCAGCCAAGCCAAGTGTAATTCCAATTATTATTTCCTTGACAACACTTGGTCCTTTCAACGTTGGATGAGGGATCCTACCGGCCATTGCACTTATCTAGCTAAGGCTGCCAGCAGTTCATCCGCATTCTCAGAATATATAACAAATCTATATAAATATTTCCAGACAAGCCAATCAAATTTGAAAAGAAAAAGAAAACTCAAAAACAAACAGGCAATCAAACTGAATTGTATTAATTAAAACCATCAGGGTTTAATAGATCTTGTGTTGCAAAAATTATGTCTGAAATATTGTGCAATAATCGCAAAAACTGTCAAGTTTTACGGATTTATACGGCTTGTACAGCTATTAAGGCATGGAAACAGTTGCTAGTTCATCGCCGGGAACATACTCCTCAACCACAGTTTTACATCTTCAATTTCCTACGAGAATTTCGTACAAGGTTTTCGAGAAGATCAAGCAATGGCAATTTGTCTAACTAAAACCAAGCTGAAACAATCTCCCACCACACAATAAAAGAAAAAAAACAAAAAGATACTGAATTCGACCCAGAGAAATGATCGAACAAACAAATGACAGAGATCTAGATACAATTAAACAAGAACACTAAACAAATCGACGAAATCTTTTCCTATAACTAGCATCCGGAAGGAGATAAACATAAGTGAAGCGATTTTAACGCAGCGATAAAGCGGAGCCGAAAATTAAAGAAAAAAAAAAAGGATCAGAAACATTTCCTAAGATTAAAAAAACCCAATACTAAAAGCAAGAAAATTTCTGCGAACTCAACCACGAACTATAAAACCTAAAACAAAAAGAAATACCAAATCTCTCCAGATATACTCAAACATTCAAGACATTCATCGACAACAACAATATATTGCAAACCAACCACTGTTTACAGAGAGATCGAGTAATTCAGATCAATAGACTTCAAGCCACAGTCAGAAAAGGGAGAGCATAGGGTTACCTGAGAAGAGTCTGCGATTTCGAACAATTGAGTACCTCTCTCTCTATTCTTCAAGTCTCTATCTCAGCGATTTAGTTGGGCCACCTTCCAGTTAATAGGCCTATTTTGACAAAAATGGGCCTGATTTGGGTCAAATGGGCCAACTTGGGGATTACGTGGTTTTTTTTGTTTTAGTTTTCATATAAACTAGAAAGACGTACTCACGTATGTATGTATAAGTATAATGTATTGAAGGGAATCTCCAAAACTTGGTCTGAAGCTGAAGCCCCAATTTCCAACCAACACCAACCAATCCAAACTAACCAAACCAAATCACTTAAGTTATATATAAATCATATTCGCTCCCAAATCCTAACCAACGAACGATTATTTGTATCGACACACTTTCCTGTCCTTCCTTCTTTCAAATGGCTTTTTCACTCTGTTCTACTAGAACACTCGTCGTCCTCTTCCTCCTCTCCGCCGTCCCCGTTGCTTACATCATCTCTTCGGAGCTCGCTACCCCCTCCACCCACGTCTTCCTCTACCACAGTTCCAGCTTCTTGCGAGAGTCCGCCAAGTGGGACGATATCAAGCGTCGCTTCCTCGTCTCCTTCTTTGACGGTGGCATCGGCCAAATCACGGTGCCCGATGACTACACTCCGGGGACTGTTCTTCAGGAAATTACAGTCATCAAAGACGCTGAGTTGAAAGGCAACGCTTCCCTCGGTATTGTCGTCGACCGTCCTAGGAATCGCCTTCTTGTGGTGGTCACCGATTTGTTTGGAAACAAGTACAGCGCTCTCGCGGCTTATGATTTGTCCACGTGGAAGCGCTTATTCCTAGCACAACTGAGCGGCCCAAGTAAGTACCAGACAATCTTAAAATTTACTTCGACTTGCATAAGATCAGTCCTGGAGTTAAATTGTAGGGCAGTAAAAATATTTTAAAAAAATTTGCATTGGAAAAAAAATTAAGTTGAAGATTTAAAAAGTTAAACTATTAAAATCGGTTAAAATTGAAAAATTTTAAAAATAATTCAAAATATTTTTATTTATTAAAAATTTAAAAGTTAATTTATAAAATTTCTTAAAAATTAACGAATTAATTAATAAATTAGTTAGTTTTAATAATAAAAATAATTTCTTTAACGAGATATGATTTTACACGCTGAAAAATTAATCAAAAAGCAATGAAAAGTATAACAATAAGTAGTTATTGTAAACTTAAAGTTGATACTGATTTAGAACAAATTTGAGTGATCTGAGATTTCTGAAGCTTTTTCATAGAAATCAAAGTTTGCTTATTTTGTTCTTGAGCAACTGGCTATTAGTTCTGTATTATTACTCTTTATTTGTGAAAGATTATACCTTGTATAGAACTAAAAAGGAAATCTTAAGTTTATAGTAATTATTAGGCTAAATGATACTACTAAATGTGTTTCACAAGTTAAGGACGTTCCCCAGAGGTTTCTTCGTTTGAAACAAAAGGGTTTCTATACAATTCCCATGTAATGGATTCCCCTTTTTGTTTTTGCCCGTAACTTTATTTTATTGGTGGCACATCAAAATTATTTAAACACGCCGGCTTGATTCTACTTGGTCTAACATATATTTCATTTTCTTTGTTCACAATCAACATCAACCAGTATGCTATTTTCCATATTAAATTTGGGCTTCTCTGAATTCTGCAGACGACGAGAAAGCCTTGGCGGACGATGTGGCAGTAGACGGAGACGGTAACGCCTATGTAACAGATGCAAAGGGCTGTAAAATATGGAAGGTTGGCAAAGACGGAGAGCTCCTGTACGTCATCAAAGACCCGCTCTTTACTCATAAGCAATGGTACAAAAACTTGATTGCACTAAATGGGATAGTGTACCACCCAGATGGTTTCTTAATCGTTATACACACGTTAAGTGGCAATCTGTACAAGGTTGATGTTGCTAATGGACACAAGGTGAGTTTGATTGAGGTTGTGGGAGGGCCATTGTCCTTTGGAGATGGTCTGGAGCTATTGTCTCCAACTGAAATTGTGGTGGCAGGAAATCCTTCGGCCAGATTGGTGAAGAGCTCTGATGCGTGGCAAACGGCTTCCCTGGTTGCAACCTTTAAAGGGCCTGCTCATCGATTAGCCACGGCTTCCACGGTGAAAGATGGGAAGGTGTATATTAACCACTTGTTGGGTATGGGATATCCCAAGAAGAAGCATGCACTTGTTGAGGCAGTTTTCTAACGAAATTTTCTTTTCTTTAGGTAGGTCAATTACATTTGACAAAACTATGCTATCCTGATTTTTCAATCTTCGATTTCTCTTTATGGCCGGGACTTATTGTCCACTACCAAGCATGGTTTGAATTTTTGTGATCCAATTGGCAATTTTAGATTAAACTAAAGTTTAAAAACACTAAGAGCATATCACAAACTCCTTTATTCCTATGTCAATGGTTTATTTACATACATTCTAGCAGAGAAACAAACCTCTTGGATGTTGTCTCCTATGCAAAATTGCTGAAGAACAAGTTTCAACAATAGTGCCAATCATAATGTTCTTCTTCAATGTTCCCTCGAAGCTTCTTGTTGGGAACTCAAATTCCTAGAGGCACAGCTTATTCACCTCTTATTATTATATATAAGAGTTTGCTTTTTGTAACCTTTGTTTCTTCAAATTATCGGCCAAAATTCTGAATAAGTTCAGGTTCCCACTTCTTTTTCAATCCAAACCATGGCAAGATCAATGCCATTGATGTTTCTTTGCTCTACCTTGGGGGACTGTAGACTCATCTCTCTTGGAACCCTCTGGCTTTCGAGCCCATGCAGGTGCCTGGTCTGGTCCGTAACGATAGTCATAAAACAGCTCCTCACTGGCTTCAATACGCTCCTTTGCAAAGATGCCTACCCTATGATCTCCAGCCACTAGCATCACCTAAGCAATCCAGAATATTAACTCAATCAACAAGAAACTAATATGATACTTCGATGACCAAAATATTACACACCTTTGCATAGCAATTAGGATCTGATGAATGATTTGCAAACTTCAGCTTATCCCCTTTGCGATAAGCATCTAGGACATACTGCAAGATGCATAAGAAGCAATTTATACTATGAAGAAAAATGGCAACAAACATGATCCTGCAGTTGACCCTGGAATTTTACAAGTAATTCAACATTGACTTACTTGCCAAGCTCAGATCCAACCCGTAATGACCTTGATATGTTGTGTGGGTTAAAAGAGTATTGATGACTTTTTTATACGAGATGTCCCAATATGGTTATTGTATATTCTCTAAATGAGACTGTTACTTGCCTGATCATTCAGATCGAATAAGAACGATGAATTAGCACGATCATAGATTTTTCCACGCTTATCTGCTTCTCGGTGGGAGATCAACTCTCCAGTATATTCTCCAAGATAATCATTTTTGTTAACAGGATTCTGAAATCACACTATTAAGTGGTTTAGCAATGGAATAACATCTGACACCGGGGGGGCAAAAAAGTGGATAAATGATACTACCTTCAAGAAGGCTCCCCATCCAGCAACGTCAGACTTTGCCAAGAGGATCTGGAGAAAGAAGATATTCATGACAACATAATTTTGAAGACCATATTATAAACTAAATGTGATAAATTGCTCACTCTCTGCTGCTGCCTAAGGAGAAGTCTCATGTTTCCACATTGTCCATCTCCTCGTCTGGGTGGTTCACCCAGTGAACCATCTCCACAGCTGCATAAAATAGAAAGCTTTTGATAAAATACTGGAAGATGCTAGATGTTCCTTCCTCTAGTGAGACAGAGAAGAAAACATAGCCAGATGCCAAAGTGCATGAATTGTTTCACTAGACCTCCCCAGTTAGTTAAGCTATACTGCAATAGATTGCTGGGATAAAAGAGGAGAAACATGTGACACCTTTCAATGAATCTGACAGCAAATCCAGTTTGGGACACAGAGACTGTTAAGAGTAATCCATGACTTCACAGCACAACTTGCCTTATCAGATGAGAGCTAATCACCAGAGGAAAGACTAGAGCTTCTTTTCAAGTTTTAGGTTTTAATCAAAGAGATGAATTCCACTCAGTATCTACTTAGCCTAGGTTGTGCAGAATGGCCTTATGTTGAAATCATATATAGTGAATTCCAAAGATTATTCCCACGAATCATCTCAACTGCGATGCCATCATGTATCTTATACCAAGAGATTGAAAGATATCTGATGATAAAGGAAATAATAAGTAAACATTTCATCCATTTCCAGTTTTTTTTAGTGCTGATATGAACTTGAATCTGTCTCCCTGTTACATAAGTGCATAAATACATAAACAATGTGAAAGGCAAGTGATTGAAATTGTCAACCAGTGTGTTTTCAACTGAACCTGTACTCATGTATTACCTGACCCAGCAATTTCGACAAACATCTGGGTCGCATTCCCGACCAGCAGCAAAGCATGGACATTGTCGACTTCTGCATTGACTTTTTGCACAATGACATCCCCTGAAACGGTTTTTGCAACTTTTCGAGCACCTGAATAATTTTTAGCTAATCGTCAATTTCTTTGCCTACTTGGCTGGCTAACAATTCCTGTTCCATCTTCATAAACTTGATGTAACTAGTAACATTTGGGATGTTGTAAGTTCTCTGCAAGTGCAAAAAAGCTATTCATTGTAATTGTTCTTTATTTCAGTAGAAGTTTCAACTTACCCGCAGTATTTTTCACAACAAGTTCCATTATCTAGACAAGGACATTGCTTTCCACACATTGATCGGCATCCACAAGGTGTGTATTGCTTACAAGATTGGTTTTTTCCATCAGCAATTCTTTTCCAAATTGATGGATGGCCAGCAGACTTCCAAGAATATTTAAGCTTCCGATTCCTGCCCCGTCGACGAAGTATGCGTGATCTTGTTGGTACTTCTTGCTCCTGAAGAACAAACGTAATACAAAATAAGGCTGTCCAGCATCTAGGGATAGAAAAGGTGGAGCCCAAGGATTTATAAATGTAAGTGTAGAGCCCAGAAGAAAAAAGGGAAAAAATGAATAAGACAATGGGGAAAAAAGGGAAAGTTTAAGAAGAACCACACAAAAGCACTTAGTTGAGAGCTGAATTCTATTGTCATCATCATTCTATTCTACACATCTTTTAAGTCGTCAGTCTATTTAAAGGAAAATAGAACTCAAGTAAAGCTTCAATTTTCTTGAAAGGTAATGCTTGAGATATCTGGAGGCTACTCCTTTCCGGATGCAATTAGGGCTGTTCAGTAAACTGATGTTACCGACAACAATATAAGACATACCGGACAATCTGTATCAGTCTTCACATTGTCTTCAATATATGAACTTGGTGCAATTGATCTGTGCAACATTGTAGATCCACTGTCACACATGTATCTTGACACCTCTATGCAAGTCTTCAAGCCACACAGTAAATTCCTGGCAATAAGGCAACTGCAAAAGAACAAAACACAACTAGAAGGATATGATGCTCAATCTCAAATATAATAAATAGGGAATACAAAGTTTTGATATATCCAATTATCTGCATTTAGTTACTTAGTTTATCTTAATTAGGAAGACTCTATACCTGTTTTTTCCAAACATTTCCACTCCCTTTAGGTATAGTTCCTTTTCGATAGGCTTCCACTCGGACCTGCTTAAGATCCCATGGATTGGTCTTGCTATTGAGGATGATTGGTTCAAATTGGGAACTTCAGTTGCAGACTTGGTTTCATCTCTAATTCCCTCCCCTATAACAGGAGAAATATCTGTTGATTTCTTTTCAAGGCGATCTATTGCTTTGTTTATGTCCATATGAATTTCACTTTTATGAGTGGCAGTTTTATCAGTAGAATTCAGTAAACCTTCAGGTGCTCCAGTGACAACGTTCAAGGTCAAATGTTTCTTCTGTTTCTTGGACGATGAATCATTTAAATTCTCAGTTACCTGCAACTGTAACTCATCTAGATCTACATCGATATACTGTACAACTTTGCGCTTTCTTGTATTCTCCGGGTTCTCAACTGTAACAGATGGACCTGAACTGAGAACTCCACATGTAGTTTCATGATCGCAATTTGCTTCTGAAGTAACTGTAACCTTTTCATCTGAGATGCGTTTTCCCTTTTCAAAAGTGACAGCACCAACTTGTGCAGCTGGATCATTAACCTCCAAGGTAGATATGCTTTCTTTTTCCTGTTCTGAGCTTGAAGTTCTTGTTCTAAATAAGGTATTCTTAACTGAAACATCTGGCAAGTCTTTGACAATTCTTAGCTACAACGCGGCGTCATTATTATCAGCCTTTGAAAACTTATCATGCAGATCTACATGAAATGTGAATAGAGGACTTTAATAACACAAATGCTTCATAGAAAACATGAGAATACCTGAAGACAACAATGATCGCTGCAAGGTTTCCGGTCATCTTCATATTCAGACCAATATGGCTGCTTTTCACTCTGTCAACCAAAGCTTAGACAAACAAAAATAAACAACACTTCAAGTTGAAGACACAAAGAACAATTCCACTCACAGGATTGATCAAAGTTTGAGAACAGCCATGCAAGCGGCAGTCAAATACCTGTTTGATCCAGAAAAGCAGATAGATATCAAGATTGGAGCAATTCAAGGATTATTTCTGGCATTTTGATGACCGGGAATTCAATTAGGAGATAATAACAGCTAGAAATATTCAGAGGTCAAGTACCAAGCAACGCCGACAGAATAAG
Source organism: Erythroxylum plowmanianum (assembly GCA_025531925.1). NCBI lineage: Eukaryota > Viridiplantae > Streptophyta > Magnoliopsida > Malpighiales > Erythroxylaceae > Erythroxylum > Erythroxylum plowmanianum. The sequence continues at coordinate 21,598,291 of JANVCQ010000009.1, read as the reverse complement.
TTATCAAAAGAATCTAAAGCAGCATTAAGGCTCTTATCCAGAGATATGCCCCCATAAGATCCTGAATCTCCAGAATCATTAACATTTTGTTCCTCGTCATATTTTTCTTTGAGTATGCTACAACGTTCCTGCAAGTTCCATTCACAGTACATCACTATGGCACATGAAAAGCTTTTTGAAAATCTTCAAGAACAAGGAATAATTCTGAGTTAAATCAAATGAGAAGAGCTGTGAGGCTTATGAAAATGACCATAAGTTCTGAAGTGCTGACTCCAATAAACTGGCTTACAACATTGAGAGCTTCTTCAGCTAAGCCATGTTCCTGAAATACCATCCTGGAAAATTCCAAAGAAATGCAATCTGAAATTGTCAACTGATAGACAGAAGAAATCTAGCTTTTCCTTTGTCCACAAACAATACGACAGTGTAGATCTTAGCTTTACCATAAGATGCGATCTTCACCCTCAGAAAATTCATGTTTCTCTTCCTCTGCTTCTACAAGCTCTTCCTCACTGTCACTACAGATCAGTGCTTCACTGCCATGCTGATCATAGTATATGCGTCTCCTTCCAACAACTGACTGGTCCTCAGCCATTCTTTGATTTCTGTGCTGGGAAAGGTAAGCTTGAGATTCAACATAAAAATTGAAATCTTTACTCCAAGAAGACAAGATTACATGAAAAAACTCGATCTTAAGTTTCAAGAAATTTACAAACCATCTTCACCAATCATGGAGCGCATGTACGACCAGTGGTTTGAGAAATATATTTGCTTGATTTGTTTTTAGATGAAATAATTGAACATGAGGTAGCAAACAGCTTCAGCAATCTGACATACCTATCCAAAAACATCCAGGTTGTATATGGGGGTATCTTCTCAATATAAGGAAGTTTGTTACTGGTTATAGGTGAAACTTCGTGACCATTAATGTAGTCTTTATCTCCTGATCCTTGAGTAAACCCTCCATACTTGCAAAGAGGAGTTCCAGTCCTTGAACAAAACACTTTAAGAACTGAATTCTGCCCCATAAGTGATGTGTTCTCACGTGATATTTCTGATAGAAGATTAGAAATTGCAATCTCTAATTTATTCCTGTTCTTCTCAAATTTCTCCTGCACAAGAATTTAAGCATGAGTTTGTTGCACATGAAACATGTGAAACAGAATATGCTGTCTGTTCTACATGCCAAAATGCATGTCAGAAAATTGACATGCGGAAATGGATAGGGTCCAATGGCCTTTAAGATAGCTAATGTATTGGAAACAGATTATCTTTGGAAGACATCATAATAAGATAGTCTGTACTGTTAACTGATTCTATAAACTCCAAATAGATGAGCTAGTGCTTCTACATGTAGATACAAATGAAGAATCACTCATGTAAGAAAGATGTAGATATAATCAAGCAAATAAAACAAGGCAATTTTACATGATACAATAGCTGCTTCAACCAAAAATAACATGAAAAATCATTAGACAAGTGTAGCAGGCAGTCACAAACAATTAACTTACTTTAACTGAAACAACTCTTTCTGACTGAATCTGCTTTTTAAGCTGATTCATCTTATAAGACAAATTTCCAAAAACCTCATTTGAGTGTTCCCCATGCGATTTCTGCCAATGTCATGGAATTAATGAATATTTTCAAAACCAAAAATTGGTTTAATAAAAAAATCTAACTACATAAGAACGAAGCCTACTTCTGAACTTCAATCAAAATTTTCCTGATTGTGCAGAATCCTCGTTAAGGAATAAACCCTAAACCCACAATCTATTTTCTCCCTGACGTTAGTAAGTCTACAGTTTCCTAACAGCCATTGCATTCAACAGATTATTGATATTAAACTGACAGAAATTTATCAATTTTCAGTCCACAATTGAATAACTTTCACATATCTCCTGACATTCTAAATTGGAATAATCAATACTGATAATTTTAACTAATTATCAATCATTAATCATAAAGCATCAACTAAAGATATACATATCCCGCCAAGTCAATCTTCCTAAAAAAGGAACCAAAAAAAAAGGTAAAAGCTCAAGAAGAATCAACAAATGAAAAAGGAAAATGGATTAAAATTAGAATTCGAATCACTGATGCAAAGGCTAAAGAAGAAACAAACTCTTAGTTTGGAGGCAGAGTCAGTGGATTTCAACACCATCGTTGCTCTGTTCTGTTTTGCTCTGCTTTGGCGATTAATATAAAAAGGAATTAGACATCGGGATCTACACGTGTGTCAACTGCAGTGACGTGGCCTTTCAGAAGTGTATCGTCTTAACAATAGTTCGGGGACGTAATCATCTGTGACTCACATGAGACGAATTGAAATAGAATTGAACAGTAAAACTATAACAGGTAATTTCATTTGAATAATTCTCACTTCTTTCCAATCTATTTAAATTATAAAAAGCCATAAATTATAATATTCTAATTTCTTGTCTAGCAAGTACGTGTTATAAATTTTTGGGTAACTCGAAGATATTTTGTGTCATTGTGTATAAACTCTTTTATAGTTTAAAATCAATTGGTCAATCTTTAGTTCAACTTATTAAGAATAACGTTAAGAGTTAATTATAAAAAAATCTAGAACTTTAATCAAATTTATAATACTAATCCGAAGTTTAAAAAGTATTGTTAAAATATTCTAATTTTTAATTTTTTTAACAAAATAACTCAACGTTTAATTTTTGATAAATGTAAATGATGTGATGACATTAGATTAATATTTTTGTCATGTGACAGCTATACAATATATTCGTATTATGCATATGTTTTACTTTATATTTATTTTAAAATTTTTGATATTTTTATTTATTAAATAATAAAATTTATAGGTGACAGTCACATAGTAAAAAGGGTTAATTACAAAAAAATTAAACTTTATTCAATTTTGTAATTATAATCCGAACTTAAAAATATAATAATTAAATACTTAAACTCTTAATTTTTTTTAATTCTAGCCTGATGTTAGTGTGTGACAAACATTATTGACATGACTTGCCACGTGTTCTATAAACCGTAAATACTTATACATGTTAGACTTAATTAAGCTAACTAATTAAGTTTAACTAAACTACCTCGTTTAATTAAAAGACTTAATTAAACTAACTAATTAAGTTTAACTAAACTACCTCGTTTAATTAAACTAACTAATAAAGTTTGACCAAACAACATCAATTTGGGATTGAAATTTCTATATAAAACTCGTTGCTTGCTCTTCATTCTCACATAACCTTTGCTGCTCCTTTTTCCGTCACATCGAACCAATTGAATAGAACTAATTAAATTTAATGAGGAGGTCTTTTTTGTCCCAATCATTGCTATAGTTGTGACACTCCCAAAATTCTTAAACCATATAACCAAACAGTTTCCAAAGCAAACCATTAACCATCAAATTCTTCATTAGTTCCAAAACAGATGATTGTTTGTCAAACACAAAAATATTCCATACAACACAACTACTCCAATTGTCATGTACGAGAATATATATATACATTCCAACATCTATACAAAAGTAATTTGCTGTCTTTACCTAATCTCCACTTTGTCGATCACGAATAAGGGGTGAGTTGTCAACTCGATGAGGATAATCGACCTTACCCTTAAAACCAAGTAACTCAATAATTAATTATAACACTTAATCCATCGATTAAATCATACATAATACATATAAACACAACAGTCCTTAATCTAATCTAAACAATTAACAAATATCTAAAAAAATTCACCAAATGATGATTTACAAAATAAATTATAACTGTCATTTATGCTTTATTTCAATATTTAACTAAATTGCTTGAGCTCAGCTTAACCTAGTAGACTTACATCAAATGGTTTACTGACTCATCTCATTAGTGAAAATGTAATTAAATGTATAAATATTGACACATGGTACTTCAATTTCTCAATCTCTCTTGATACCCTGATACTACTCCAATATCTAGCCATCGATATATAATATCCCTAGGACTCAAGATATCCTGGTACCACCCCAGTACCTAGTAATCGGCACAAGACATCCCCAGGACTCAAGATGTCTCGGTAGTTGCTCCAAGGATAAATAACTAGCCACTACCCACTCATCTTTACATAACCTATCAATCTAAGACCATCGAATGTAGCTCATCCTAGTCAAGCCGTCGATTCTCAATTTTCACTAATTATTCTCAACTTATTATCAATCCGTCTCTATTTAAAAACACAAAATTTCCAAATTAACAATCGGTACACTTCAATATACATAACAAAATATAAACATGAAACACTTTGTAATTCATGTATGAAACCATTAATAATTAATTTAATTAGTGACTAATTCAAAATATAATTTATTGATAACAAAACGGTACTTTATTTTAAGAGCAAAGTTCAAGGTTATCCTTACCTCGGAACAAATTGATACTTTAAATTACTCCTTAATTGGACCTTCGGATCTAAAATTTACAAAATTTTATTAGACTAATTTACGAAAAGTTTCTAACTCAATTACATTTAATAATCCAACATTATTCTCTTTTCTAATTTATTCTTAATTATAAAAATAATATCCTTACTAACCTAACCCCCATAATTACTAAAATATTCTTAATTAATTAAAAGTCTCATTTTACCCTCATCCATTTTAATTAATACCAAAAATGCCCTTCTTGTAACTAAATTCTATATTTATCCTCCCCTTTTTTGCATTCCCTATTCTGCCCCTACATGCAACTTTAAATTTTCAAAACAATGTCATTATCTTCACCGTCTCTTTTTCTCTCTTCTCTTCTTTCATCATTTCTAGCCTCATTTTCTCCACCTTTATCCCTTCATGCAACTTCATATATTGTCTCAAACAACCATAACATGTAATCCAACTATAACCTAGTGTAGGATGATCAAAATCACACAAAAGACATAAAAATGGTTGTTAGAATTTACCAAAATATGAGGACTTTTGATGTTGTTAACCACCACAACTTCCTCTAAATTTGCTGCAAAACAAACAAAATGTGGAAACCTATAAGGAGATGTTACATGTAGGAGAAAAATGGCACATTAAGACACATACCAACTGTAAAAGTTGAGAGAAAATGAAGAAGAGGAAGTTGTTTATTGTTGGTTTTTCTTTAAATTTGCAACTGATGGCTTCTTTTATGTTTTAAAAGTTATGAGCTGGGTTGGGTTGTTGGGTAAGTCTATGCTAATGAATGTGCTTTACAAATCTCCCCCTCTTAAAAGAATTTTGTCATCGAAATTAAATTATGTACCTGAGGATCCAAACAAATGAGGATACTAACGTCGAACTTCATCCTCTACCTTCCAAGTTTCCTCTCTTGGACAATGATGATGGCTCCATAAAACTCGCACCATTGAAATCTCTCATCTCCTTAATTTCTAAATTTGTCTATCTAATGTCTCTACTGGCTCCTCTTTATAAGTCATGTCATTTGTAACTTCAATCTCAGGCCTTGATATAAAATGACTAGGATCCGATTGGTACTTTCTTAATATTGACACATGGAACATATCATGAATCTATGATAACTTTGGTGGTAATACTAATTTGTAAGCTAATGGCCCCACACGTTATATAATTTCATATGATCTGATATATCTCGAGCTCAACTTTCCCCTCCTACCAAACTTCATAATTCCCTTCCAAGGTGATACCCAAAGAAATACCATATCTCCAACATTGTACTCCATCTCCCAACGATGTTGATCGATATATTTCTTTTAACGATCCTGAGCTGCCTTCAAGCATTGCCTTACCATATTTATTTTTTCTTCATCTTTTGAACCAACTCCTGTCCCTCTAATAATCTGGCTCCCTCGATATCCCAACATATCGGATATCTACACTGCATGCCATATAATGCCTCAAATGGTGCCATATTGATACTAGAGTAATAACTATTGTTATATACAAACTCCATCAAAGGTAAATATCTATCCTAATCACCCTCAAAGTTCAGCACACAAGCTCTCATCATATCCTCCAATGTCTGAATTGTATGCTTTGACCGTCCATCTGACTGAGGGTGAAATGCATTACTCAAATTCAATGTAGTCCCTAAAACTATCTATAAACTTCTCTAAAATCGAGAAGTAAAGATAGATCTCAATTTGATACAACAGACACTAGAACCCTATGTAATCTCACAATCTCATCAACATACAACTTGGCAAGCTTGTCTAATGAGTCTGTCTGCTGTACAGGTAAGAAATGAGCTAATTTAGTCAGCCTATCCATAATCACCCAGATTAAATCATGTCTACTTCTGGTCCTTGGTAACGCTACCACAAAATGCATCCAAATTTTCTCCCACTTTCATGACGGAATGACTAAGGGTCTTAATTTCTTCGTTGGGGCCTGATGCTCTGCCTTAACTTGCTGATAGGTCAAACACCCTCAAACTCCGCTACATATTTCTTCATCATTATCCACCAATAAAAAGGTCTCAAGTTTTGGTACATATTTTTAGTACTACGAAGCATAACATAAGGTGCACTATGAGTCTCCTTCAAAATCTCCTCCTATAATCCATCTGCATCTGGCATACAAACTCGCCTCCCAATCACCAACGCTCTAGTACTCTTACTTAAAAGGTAGTCCCCCTACTCTGTTGTACTCTCTCTCTCATCCGCATCTGATAAGAATCTTAAGCTTGAGCCTCTCTGATCCTATCACACAAATCTGGTTAGACCTGTAATGTCGCCAATAAACCACTCATATAATCAATCTCCAATTTGACATTCAGTGTCCTCAACTCCACCAATGGCATCATACTGTGTCCACTTAAATTAGCCATTATGCCTAAGTCTTTCCTATTTAAAGCATCCGTCACTACATTAGCCTTCCCTGGATGGTAATCGATAGTACAATCATAATTTTTCAGCAACTCAATCCACCTTTTATGCCTTAAGTTTAACTCCATATGAGTTAATATATATTTAAAGCTCTTGTGTTCTGTAAGGATTCGAAATGTCTCCTTATACAAATAATGTCTCCAAATCTGAAGAGCATGCATAATCGCCACTAACTCCAAATTATGGGTGTGTTAATTCAACTTATGTGATCTTAACTGATGAGAGGCATAAGTTATTACCTTTTCATGTTGCATCAATACACGCCCCACACCTATCCTTAAAGCATCAGTACCTCAAAACCTCCACCGCCCAATGGTAACACCAAAATTGGACTAGCAGTTATTCTTTACTTAAGCTCCATAAAACTCTCCTGACAGTGATCGGTCCACTCAAACTGAACTCCTTTCTTCAACAGTTTTGTTAATGGACTAGTTATTAACGAAAATCCTTATACAAATCTCCGATAATACCTAGCAAGTCCTAGAAAACTCCTTATCTCTAATATATTTCTAGGCAATTCCCACTCCATAATTGTCTTTACCTTAGCAAGATTAGGCATCACTCCCTCTCGAGACACCACATATCTAAGAAAAAGTACCTGCTCGATCCAAAATAAACTTGCTCAACTTTGTATACAATTGTCTCTCCTTCATAATCTATAACACAATCCTCAAATGTTGCTCATACTCCTCTTTACTCCTTGAATATACCAATATATCATTAATGAACATTATCACAAACTGATCCAAATGCTCCTGAAAAGTCCTGTTCATCATTGTCATGAATGCAACTGGTGCATTAGTCAACCCGAAAGGCATGACTAGGAACTCATAATGGCCAAAACGAGTACAAAAAGTTGTCTTAGGAATGTTTGATTTAACTATCCTCAATTGCTAATGTCTTGATCTCAACTCAATCTTGGAAAATATGATAGCTGCCCTTAGTTGATTTAAAAGATCATCTATCCTCGACAACAGGTACTTGTTCTCCATGTCACTCAGTTTAGCTGTCGGTAATATATGCATAGTCTCATACTACCATCCTTTTTCTTCACAAATAATATTAGAGCTCCCCAGGGTGATGAGCTCGGTCTAATAAATTCCTTTTTTGACAACTCATATAATTATTTTTTAACTCATTTAACTCAACAGTAGTCATCTTGTAGGGTGCAATGGAAATCCGTGCCACTCCAACCATAGTCTCAATGGTGAAATATATCTCTCGTTAAGGCAGTAAACCTGATAAATCATCTAAGAATACCTCCAAAAATTCCCTTACCATAGGAATATCCCTTAATCCAGGACTCACCTTGCCCGCATCCATAATATGAGTTAGATATGTCTCACATCCATCCAATATCAACTATCTAGTAGTCACAACCAAGATCACACATGACGGGACCACTCTGCGATCCCCCACAAGTATCACTTTTGAGTTATCCAAAGACTCTATCATCACCTCCTTCACATAACAATTTATTATAGCTCAATGTTATGCCAACCAATCCATCCCGAGAATCACATCAAAATCCCTTAAAAATCCATCGCTATCAAATCAACTGGTAATTCCACTATGCTAATCCTCATAGGCATTTCCCTTCTTACACTACTTACTAACACACAGTCTCTTACTAGTAATAACACTCTTAGGTCATATCCTAAAAGACTAACCTCCCTCGAAACTCTAGAGTTAAATTCTAAAGAAATATAAGAGTGGTTAGATCCTGGGTCTACTAACACATAAGCTTTAACATCAAATAATAAATGTAAGGCCCCAAAATATATCCTAGTTGAAATAACACATGTTTATGAAAGTACATGTGTGATAGGAGTTAGAATTTTGCTATAATTAGAATATGAAAAACTTATAACTTGAATTTTTTTGATCAAGTGGATTATAGTGAGTAAATTGGAATTAATTGATA
>JANVCQ010000009.1:21562460-21573571 GCA_025531925.1 Erythroxylum plowmanianum | reverse complement strand
TATTTACTCTATTATAAACATATACCCACCTTGAATTTCCTTGCTTAATACTTTGCTAAAAAATGTCTCTCCCCTTGTTCTTCTTGCCTTCCTTGATTTTCTTCAATATTGACAAAAATTCCCAAATCAATAGGCATTCCAATTGAGAAACTCATAAGACATATATTCATAAAATTGATCCTAGAATCCTTAAATCCATACATTTCTTCAGCTATATAAACTAAAACCCTTTCAAAAATCCAACAAATCAAAATGCTCTTACCTTGATTCTTCACTAAATGAAGAATTTTTTGGCTTGAATGAGAGCTCTCTTCCTCTTCTTCCTTTTTCCTTCTTGAATAAACTTCAAAATCCCTATTGAAAACCAAGAAATGAAGAAACCCTAACTTTTCCTTCTTCCTTTCTCTCAAAACCAAACCCTCTCCTTGCTTTCTCTCTAAATTTTCATTTCTTCTGTCCTTTCTCTCTTCAACCCACGTTTTCCTCTTTTTACAAAGCAAGACCACACCTTTTTATTTCAATTTTGCCATTAATAAGTGTGCAAAGACCCTTCTACCCTTCCTTATGTACCTTGTAACTTAAATGCTTAAGTGACTTGCCAATTTTGCCCTTCATGAAATCTTGCCACCTTAATACTATAATTCAATTAACCCATGTCATAAGACCTTACTCACATTAACATGCTAATTAACTCCACAAAAATAACATAATTAATCTATCAATACCTCAAACTTCATTTAAGTCATTGCCTAACTTCTTCCAAAAATCAAGACCTTTTCTGATCAGGTAATTGACAAAATTTGATAATACTTCCTTCTAGAAAAATATTCCTCATTGTCTCAATTTTCTAATGACATCAAAATCATTCAATTTGGTTCAAAAATCTGAAAGTTATATCCCAAACATTTTTTGAGCTCTTCTTATGCTGAAACAATATTCTATGCTCAAATTCCATCCAAAAATTGATATTCTTAGAGACTAAATTAAAACTTGATTTTATCAGACAAAATGTATCCATATCTCTATAATTTAATCCAAATTAAGAATCATCACATTTGGATAACTAGAGAAAAAGTTATGGCTAAAATACCGAAGCATACTCAGTGAACATGTTTCAACTTATAACTTCCAATATTTCACATATAATAGTTCTAACTTTCGAGAAAAGCTTGGGGTCTAACAATTCTCCCCCTTTAAAAAATTTCGTCCTCGAAATTCTTACCTGAGTGATCAAACAAATGGAGGTAACGCTATCTTATGTTTTCCTCAGTCTCGCAAGTAACTTCTTCACTCGAATAATTTCTTCCAATTGACTATAGTCAATAGACTCACTTGATCTTTCAATCACTCATTTAGTCATTCACTTCTTAACTATTTCCTCAATATATATATATATCTTAGATTACTCACAATTTCCCACTTCTTGCATCGATAACACCAATATTAGATCATATCGATATTTCTTAGCATATTCACATATGACACATTATAAATCTGAGACATCTTTGTTAGTAATACTAACTCGCAGGTCAATGGTCCGGTTCTTAATAACCTTATATGGACCAATTCAATTCAAGCTTAGTTGCTTCTTTATCTTAACCTGAGCACATCTTGCACTCAATCTAGGCACACCTTAGGAATGTGATATTCTTAGATACAATTCATCCTTTGTTTCATAGTTCACATCTCTATAGCGTCAATATACTTAACTCTTATGTCTATCTTATTGAATTCTATACCTTTGGTGTTGATCCACCCAATTCATTCCTTTTTCTATTGTCATCATTTTTTTTCATCTTCTATATGCATATCCTCAATCAATTTAGAAATATTGATGCATAATCATTATGAAATTCTGGTCTCAATTTCCCTAATATCTTCTTACGGTGGATCGTAACTCTTTTCATACTCATCAAACAACCATCTGAGTTCTTAATTCATCTTCTTAAGATCATAACAATTTCTGTTTTCATTACATTCTACTTGTACACTTTAATCTCATCATTCCTACTTGGCCTCCTATTTTCCTCAAACAATCCATGATAATACATTCGCATCTTTATCACCTTCGGAGATATACACCACAGTACAATATTGGTGTCATATTCAATTTCACCCACACAAATACATTGACTCATTATCTGTCATATTTAACCATGTACTATTTCCCATTTCTAATTCCCCATAACTTTCAATTATCTCAAATCCTGAAAAAGCATCATAGGTGATGTCATAGTAGCTAGATAAGGAGCAAATACGCCTTTGACGAGTTTAGAAGATCCATCAAATTGAAAAGTTTTAATAATGATAGAAACGAGATTTTTAACTGTTATTTTGAAGTGTTAGAAATGAAAGAGAGCTTGAGAATTTTGAGTTAAGGGAAAGATCCTTGTAAATAAATTGAAATCATCAATAAAAATAATAAACAATAACTAAAAAAGGAAAGTGATATAGAGGGTCCTTAAATATCATAATGAATAACTTGTAAAGGAGTAGTAGGGATATGAGAAGATATTGAAAATGAGAGTCTAACACTTTCTCCTTGAACGGAAGAGGTACGATTATTTATAACATTTGATACCTTTTTGAAAAACAAGGAGACAGCCTAGAAAGAGTAGTTAAGTAGGGGGGACTAAATTGCTTATGTTATAGATGGAGTGGTGCAGAGGTGATTGTGACTTTGATAGAACAATATGATCATTGAAGTGTAGAGAGATCTTGATGTGATAGAGATTATTGTGGATGAAACCCATGAATACTATCAGATCCATCATAATATAGCTAAAATGATTAAATTTAATAAGATAAGAGTTATCTTCAACAAAATTTCCTACAGAGAGTAGGTTAACAATAAGACATGAAATGGATGAGTGTGAGTAAGAAATGTGAAATTATTGATAAATAGGAAGAATTTGACCATTATTGATAATCACTTAACTTGAATTAGTATACAAAGTTTCAAATTTCATAAGATGAAAATTAGGGTTCATATGAGAAGTGACACTAATATTAGGGAGTCATTCAATATAAGTTTTAAAAGTGTGGTGAAAATTATTAAAAAGGGCTTGTAGATTTAGGATAGTGAGAATTGTAAGAAGAGTGTTGAGATTACTTAGAAGGTCTAAGTAAACAATTTTGGAATTCAAAGTAGTGTGCAACAATATGGCCTCATTTTTAACAAACTTGGCACTAGGAGGGAGGTTTATTATGATTGGACTTGAGGGTAGGAAGTAATGGTGCTTTGGGCTTAATTAAATATATGGTCTTGGTGTAGATTGAAGTTGCAAGTATAGTAGGATCCAAAATAGGGAGCTTACTCACGTGAAGAAGTTAAGTGTATAATAGCCCTATACAAGCCATTTTTTTTAAAGTAGGCCCATGACCTGTACCAAAAAAAAGATAGAAAAGAGGATTGAAACATTTTTATCATCCATTATTATTACTACATTCATTAGAAGTGTGCGAGAAGCATCTCCTAGTGTAGGTGGAAGTGAGCACCACATCTAGTGAAGAAAGTGAGTGGTAAGAGAGAAGACGCGACTCATGAATGATGAGTTTCACCTAAAGCTTTGTGAAAGTAATGGTGGATTTAAGATATAACAATTGTGATGAAAGACTCATAATTTGGAGGTAAGCCTTTTAGGGTGAAGAGGATAAGATCTTCTTTTGAAATTTTATCTCTTATGACAACAAATGGTGACAGAGATTAGAGTGAGATAATAAGTGATTGAGGTTGCTCCTTTCTTCAATATGTGAATTTTTCACCAAAATAGATTGTATTGGGAGTTCGATTACTGTAAGAAGTGTTTCTTAAGCCCAACCTAAATGTGGCAAGTTATTATGTGGGAGCTAAGTGTTAAACCCCTAAGTCATGATAGTGGAATCATGTGGGCATCGGCGAGCCTTGATCAGTGTTTGATACGCAGAACAACAGAATAAGGCAAGACAAAAAGAGGCAATATCAAATGTTGACATGCATTGGTGTGCATTGGCGTAAATCTTTAACAAGATGCAAGATTTGGATGCGAGGCCAAAAGAATGCTTGAGACGGACATTAGATGGAAGGTTAGTTGGATCACATATATGACAAGAATATGCGAGGGTTCTAAGATGACTTAGTAGGTAGATCAAGCATGATGTGAGTTTTGGGAGAGTTTCGGAACCTGTACAAGCTGACTTAGCTAAGGCTAAGTTCTTGATGGACTAGGGACTTAGTGTGTCCTAAAGTGGACGGACCATGGCTAATAAAGTTGGTATGGGTAAGCATTGAATTGGTCCAGTGTGCTATTAACTTGGATAACTCATCATCAACAGATAGAGATGAGGATATCTTGGATGATGTGGCAGATAAGATCATAGTATATGAACATCAACTTTAAGAGATAAAGATCATGAGGAAGGGTCATCTGAAGATAGAGGATATCTTTGTGGATATGGATAACCATTCCTAGATAGTGTAATCTTTTATCTTGTTTTTATAATATAACTTAATCCTATTAGATAGAGTCCTAATTGGATGAGGATGACAGGATAGAGTCCTAATTGGATGAGGATGTCATCTATTAGTTAGTATGATGTAATCTAATAAAGATAAGATATGATAAGATTGTGATCTTAGTTAGTAGAGTTTATTAGGATTTAACTTAGTCATCTAGAGGTGCCTATAAATAGTTCATTTGAGTCTGGATCTTCTCAGAGATACTCAGAGGGTATGAGCAGTGAGTATGGGAGACACTTAGAGTTTAAGAGAGTATTTCTTTGTATACTTTGAGGGAAGTAATGAAGGTTGGCTTTTAAGATGTATCTCTTTCTTGTGTTCTTATTATTGCCATTATTATTTAGTTTTTTCATAGTTTTATTGTAAGGGTGTGAGAGTGAAACATTGTGAGAGTCGTGAAGCATTCGATAACAAGTAGGTTGGTCGACGATCACGGGACAAGGCTAAATCTTGCTTTGATGGAGCTAAGTGAGATTGTCGTACAAAGGCATTGGCGCATCTTGTGGGACAAGTTCATGCTTGAGAAAAACCTTTGTAACCCTAAGGGCAAGTTGTGTAGTGGAGCTGGATAGGAAGATAGTGAGAAAGTAGTTGACATAGTTTGGAGATAAAGAATAAATGTTTGTTGGGAAGATAGTGCTATCAATGTAATCTAAAAGATCAGATGTAATAAGGATCGCTTGAATTTAATTGCACCATATGAAATGGTTAAATGAATCTAATTGTGTTATTAAGAAATTTGTGATTTAACTAAATGGTAGAGTACGTATACATGAAATATGTTTAACTATTAAGTAGTGTTTGTGATTGGTGGTTGTGTTGTAGGTGTGATACTATAAAAATAAAAAGATAATCAATTCTAAATTAGTCATCTTTTTAGAATTTTTTTAATTCTGTGTTTAAGCTTTTAAAATTTTTAATTGAGTAACCAACTTTTTAAAATCTTAATAATTCAGATCAAAATGTTAGTTTTGTTAGTAATTTGATGAATTGACTAATAAATTGTTTTTGTTCATAACATGTGAATGTCCACATGAAAAAATAGTGGCCATAGTTAGACTGAAGTAAAGAGAATTTTTTCAAGACATATCATGAATAACAAAGATTTTGCTTACCAAATCAATAAATTATTAATAAAACTAATATTTTGAACTGAATTATTAAGGTTTTAACAGATTTGTCACTCAATTGAAATTTTTAAAAATTTAGGCATTTGATTAAAATTTTTTAAAAAACGTTGGACATTTTAGGATTGATTATCCTTTAATAAGATGTTAAATTGATTCACATGTGAGTTTTGATAATACAAAAGAGAAAATCGTGATATTTTTGTTATTTTAACTTATGAAAAGTTTAAAATCATAAAATATACGTTATTGGTGTAAATGATAAGCTAAAGCACAATATAAAAATTAAAATTTATTTAACGTGTTCATATCATTAGCAATAGATTGAAGTATATTCGCTATTGTTGTGATATGTTCTCGCTATTGTTGTGATATGTTGTATCATCTTTGTCCATGTCTCAAGCTATGCAAATGTAAAACTAAATTTACCATAAACTCTTTTAGGAAGTCAATAATCAGTTCCTTTACCATAAATTAGAAAAGTCCCGATTTTGAATATAAAACTGGTAGTTTAAGGATCGAGTTTCCGAAAACTGGTAGCAGTAATTGGAAATTCTTATTTCAGAGTAAAGACAGTCGAAATTAACAAGCTTCTAATGAACATGGGTTCTTCTATGTCGCATGTTCAAAGCCTAAATTTATGAACCAGGTTCCTAGTTTGTCTCTACAGAACTTCCAAGCTGAAAGTGAAAACAATGGTGTTCCCTTCCATCCAATAAGTAGAGACTTGCCGTTCTTGTCAAGACTACAGAAGTTTCCGTTGCGAGATTGCTGAAGAACCAAGTTCGCTTGATACAGAGACGACTCACTAAATCCTATTTCCACCATTCTAAATTTGGAGAAGAATGCTCTCCACACATCTATTCTTACACTTCTCGCAATCCTCTCACGGCCCTCCATCGCCACAGTGTCTCGTATCCCATGAGCGAAAGTTGCCTCAATTTCTTTCCTGTGCTCTACGTTCTGACTCATGCATGTGTTGATGGAATCAAAGTGAGCACTGTAATAGAACAATGCTTCTATGAAACGAGTGACGAATGCTGGCGAATTGAGGTTCGCTTCAGCTTCACAGACAATCATCAGCGATGGACCGATGTTTTTTATCACCCTCATTAAGTTTTCCAAGCATTCAGGCCTTGACATCATAGTTCTCAGCGTAATGTTAGCGGAAACTATTAGAGACTCATCTGCTGCTAAATCAAATTGCTCTTCCCTGATCTCATTCCAACTCGAGTAGTAAGCTACCTTGTATGAGAAAGGGATGTTCATGGACTCAGCAAAATTTTCCAGTCTCTTACCAGTCTCATGTATCCTGTCTCTGTGTCTTAAGCGACCAACAGCTGTTATTTTAAAATGTCTAAGTGTGGGTTGTTGTCGATCTATAAGTGCTTGCATCAAAGCTGTCCACTGGATTCCGCTCCTAATTTCAAGATCGATCACATGGAGCTTTCTGGCTGATCCAATGTTTTCGATTATGGTTTGGGTTGTTGTGAGCTGAATCACTGGGTTTAATGGAACATTTTGGTGGTGAGTAAGGAAAGCTAGACTTGTGCTTAACCCATGAGGATTTTGGCACCCCAAGGGTTTTGGTATTGACCTTCCTGCTTCCTTATCAATCCTCTCCCGCAGAGCTTCAGCAAAGCAATACACAGCTCTCTGAACAGGGTTGGCTTTATTAGATGCAATCCATTCACAACGAGACAACAATCTGCTTGCACAATCAAATTGTCGGAATCCGACCTTCTCAGCCGTTGCTAAGAGAAGATGGGTAAGTTCTACATTCCATATTTCTTGCTCGGAGAGTCCCGTCAAAGCATATCCGAAAGGGTGCATGAGTATGGAGAATTCGTCGTAGCTTTGGTCAGAGAACTGTATGTATCTTACTCCAGCAACTCTCATGGTCTCTTCTGTCGACAAGTTCCATTTACTCCCTGAACAAGCTTTATCTTTAGCATCATTCAACTGTGTCAGGTTCAGTTTCTTAATTCCGCTACCGTAGCTGTTTAGAAGCTCCAGCGAAAATGACACAGTCGATGACTGTACCAAACTTTTAGCATGTTTGAAGGTATTCTCAAGCTTTCTGATCTCGTACAGTGGCGGCCTTGTTGCTGTAAAACAAGAGTCTAAGTTCTCATCCAGCGGCAGAGAGCTTGATTTCTTTGCAGGAAGAAGACATAGAGAAGGCAACCGTCTCGGTTCCTCCACTAAAGGGAACTGTTCTTGGCTTCTATCAATTTCTCTCTGATCAGATCCTCCGAGAGGACTATAAAGACCATCTTGGGTTCCATCGAAGTCGAATGAAGTGGAAGGGAACAAGGCACCTGACATCTGAAAGTAAAGAATCTAATCGGCCAATTCACCCACAATTGTGACAAGAGGGTTATATGTAATCTTTGATCATCACCTAGACATGGAAATTGACGAATGAAGACAGCGGCAATAATACATGAACAAGACAGTACCGATGATGTTGATCTTTCGATATTAGCCACCACGACCTGCATTGAATAAGATATTTGACATGTAAAATATAATATGCTCTGTATTGTCACTACTCTTGAAGATCAGAGACAACGTCCAAAACAAATGCTTATATATATATTAATTAGTTGTTCGAGTCTCCCGAGAAACAAATCCAATCATTAGACTCCAGAAGTATAAACGAGCGGAGACACGAGAGCATCAAACCAGGACTCTCGTGGAATCTATACCGTTGCACATGAAATGTTCTCTTTTAAGGGATGCAAGAGTCTTAAAGTTTAGGGCTATGACATGTACTTTCTAATATATACATTATTCCTCCTTTTAAATAATAAAAATTACAAAACTTAACAAGATTAAATTCTTGGTTGAACACAATGTTAGATTATTTAGTGGCCCATTTCACTTATAGATTTGAATACAATGAAAAGAGCCTAATATGACAGTCTTTAAAGGTTCAAGAGAGAGATATATGTGACAGATGCGAGAGTTAGACTAGCAGAGAGTCCATAACTTCTTAGATCGTCGGTGGTTTTACTCCCCTCTTAATCCATGGCTACGTCTTCTTCTTCCCCTTCCCCATCTCGTGTCCCCCTAGCCCAAATCACTCTACCATCACCTAGACTTTCCTCTTCGACTCCTTCTCCAAACCCTAATCTCATCCAAAATGTAGATCCGAACCATTATCCTGTTAAGAATCAGACAACCGTAGGAGGGAAAAATCAGTCTGCAAAGTCATTTGAGTTAACTGAACCGGAGACTTCCTTAAACACTCAAGATCTTAGAGCTTCGGTGAAATTACTACCAAAAACCCAGAAGTATGTAGTTTCTGAATTAGTGGAGGAATCCTCGAATGTTAAGGCATTGGCCTATTACCCCTTGGAGATTAAGGATGAACAAATTTTTGTCATCCCTCCGCCAGAGTTGGTGCAGAAAGGTGTAGCAAAATTTCGACATGCTTTGATAGACTTCTTCATTGGTAAGCATCCTGCCCACCCAGTGGTTCAGAGAGCCCTTTCTAAGGCATGATTAGTGTTTGGTTTAGCTGAAACTCTGGTTACTAGTTTGAATAAGTTTCTGTTCAAGTTTGATTTGGAGGTTGGTATGAATGAGGTTCTGGAGAAGGGCCCTTCACATATCCAAGGGAAGCCCTTATTCTTACGGAAATGGAGCTTGAATGCTGATGAGTAGGAGGAGAATAGGTATGCTCTAGTGTGGACTAGATTCCATAATATTCCATACAAATATTGGAACAATGAAGGGTTAGGGAGGATAGCTAGTGCAGTAGGGCAACCTTTGCTTATGGATACCCAAACAACTAGGATGTCTAGAATTCTATATGCCAGAAAGTGTGAAATTAGATTTGGAGAGGAGTTAGCCTTCTTCTTTTCAGTTGGCCATTAATAATGAAGAAGGAAAAGTATCTTTTAAGGAAATTAAGATAGAATATGAATGGAAGCCTAAGAATTATACACAAAAGAAGGAATGGAAACCTACAGGCTACATGTTTGATACTGGGACACAACAAGAGTTGGAAAAGGAGAATGTTGCACTACCTATATGTGTAAACCAACTATAGGGGTGTAGTCAGGAGCAAGGCCCTGAAAAGGATCAAGTAAGTCATAAGGAGAGCATATTTTTTGAAATCCTCAAGGAGCAAAATAAGGGAATAGAAGTTCAGCAAAAGCAGGATGATTATAAAGGATGCCTTGAGGATGCTGACTACCCTGTTGTGAGTCCAGCAGGTAATCCTATTTCCTCTCCTAAATCTGATTTGGTTCCAAATAGCTCTATTGAACCTCAGAGGCTAAGTATGTTGGAAGGGTAGAGGGGGATTTTACTATTAGGAAGAACAGGAAATCTAGGAGGAAAAAGTAGTTGGGTTTAGTTCTGTATAGTGTGATGGATTTAGGTTTTTGGAATATTGGTGGTCTTAACAACTCAAAAAAATAGCTAGCTGTGAAATCTTTTCTTAAGATGTTGTCGATTTCTTTCGTATGTTTGATAGAATCTACGATTAAGTCTTGTTCCCTTTTGAATTATATATGCTCTTCTATGTTTCCTAAATGGCATTACTATAGTAATTTAGATCAAGCTTCATGTGCTAGGTTAGTGATAGCTTGGAATCTAGATCGTTTCTTATGTTCTCCTATATTTACTAATGATCAAATGATTCATTTGGAGGTGACCCTTATAAACTGCACTTCAGCTTTTCTTGTCAATTGTGTCTATAGGTCGAATAATTTTAATCATAGAAAAAATCTTTGCTGATATGCTCTTTCTAATATCAAAATCAATTTCGGGAGTCATTCGTGGATTATAGTTGGGAACTTTAATGCTATTCTATTTTCTCATGAGGTTGAAACTCTTAGTTCCTCAGCTATTAATGGTATGAATGACTTTAGGAAGTGTGGAGGATTATGGATTGTATGATTTAAATTCTAGCAGTACTAGTTTTACTTGGACTAATAAGCAATCTGGTGATCTCCTTATAGCAAGAAAATTAGATAGAGTTCTTATCAATTCATATTGGAGTTCTTAGTTTCCTAGAGCCTATGGAGAGATTCATAATCCTAACATTTTATACCACTCTCCCGTAGTGATTAGGTCTTTAACTATCCTAAAGAAGAGATCCTCTCCTTTCAGGTTTTCAAATTTCCTAATATCCCAGACAAATTTCCTTCAAATGGTAGAAGATGCTTGGAATTCTCATGTCTGGGGAACTCCTATATTCTGTGTGGTGTCTAAGCTTAAAATAGTCCAAAAAGCACTCAAATCCCTAAACTCAGGACATGTAGGTGATGTTAATGTTAGGGTTGACACTTGTCAAGCTGCCGTTAAAAATATCCAAGACCAAATGAGACTTCTGCCTAATAGGACTCGACTAGTAACCAAGGAAATTGAGGCCATTATGTAACATCCCGTCATCGAAGGGAAGGTAATATTGGTAAATTGAGACGGGTTAGGATTTTTACCGCATATTATTGACTAAGCATTCATTTGAC
>JANVCQ010000009.1:21551377-21561612 GCA_025531925.1 Erythroxylum plowmanianum | reverse complement strand
TATATATATATGATTGAGCATGGACTGTGTGAAAGGCGAAACGCCTTATATTTGTGAACTGATTGTATATGCATGAATTGAGTGAACCATCGATGATGGTTTCTCATTGAGTTCGCAAACTCACCCAACATTGCAATTATTTTTCAGGAATTGACGAGTACCCCGTTAGTGAAACGGGAGTATGATTACGGCAAAAGAGTCAGAGTTTGAAGTCGGGATCGGTTTCACATCTGCATTAATGTCATTCTGAATTATGTGTAAACTTGTATTTCCGCAGATTTGTACTGTTATTGCAGAGGGCCCAATTGATTTGTAATATGATTACTGAAAGAGTATTTTGATTGAAAATGTTTTCTTATCGCGGGCCCAAATTGTTTACTGATATGCGCGCACTCGATTGTTTTCAAAATAAAAATGTCTTACTGAGTTTCTGAATGGATTTGACTGCTCTAGCATTCCACACTCGTGAGGCACGAGCTCGGATATCACCCACGATATCAGGTTTGGGTCTTGCGGGAGTGGGATGCTACACATTACCAACTTGACTAAAGCCTTAAGTGATCAAAAGTCTTTCTATAAACAATCATCTTATATTAAGTGGCTTAGGGAGGGGGATAGAAACACCAAGTTCTTCCACAATTCACTCTTGTCAAATAAAAATAGGAACAACATTCATGGTGGGAAATGATCATAGGATTACTGATTTAGAAGAAATTCAAAAACATTTCCTTTTTTTTTTCAAAACTCTCTTAAGAATAAAAAAGACCTAATCTCTTATAGGGAGTACGTGGTAGCTCTTTTTCCTCATCCAATTCCTGAAAACCTTAGAAACATTCTCATAGCTGAAGTCTCTATGTATGAGATTAGGGATGTATTCTCCTCTTTCAACCCAGATAAGGCCCTTGGTCTGGATGGGTTTAATAGCTTCTTCTTTAAATAAACATGGCACATCATTAGGGATGATGTCACTAGGGCCATAGAAGATTTTTTTCAACACAGGAGGCTTCTCAAAAAGCTTAACTCAACTTTTATTTCTTTTGTTCCTAAGAAGAATCATCCATCCACTGTTTTTGATTATAGACCTATCTCCTGCTGTAACATGATCTATAAGGTGATCAATAAAATCATGGCCACTAGACTCAAAGAGATATTGCCCCATATTATTAGCCCAAACCAAAATTTTTTCATAAAGAACCGCTGTAAAGAGGACAACATCTTTCTGGCTCAAGAAATTTTTAAGAACTATAACCTTGCTAATAATCATAAGAGATCTGCTTTTAAAGTGGATTTGGAAAAAGCCTATGATTCAATTTAATGGGATTTCCTCCTAAAATTGCTCTTAACTATAGGACTCCCTCCTAAGATTATCAAGTGGATTGAAGAGTGTGTAACCTTTCCTTCATACTCTATCCAAATCAATGGATCTCCTACAAAATTTTTTTGCAGTATGTCAGGTTTAAGACAAGGAGATCCTCTATCACCATATCTCTTTATTATCTGTATGGCTAGGAGTCTGAATGCTTTAGTAATAGATAGTGCTTCTTTTAAATACCATTAGAGGTGTAAAGCTTGTAAACTTTCCCATCTTTTGTTTGTTGATGATCTTTTATTATTTTGTCATGCTGATTTGACTTCGGTGCATACTTTGCTTAATTGCATGCGCACTTTCTCAAATTTTTCTAGCATGGACATGAACCTTAATAAGAGTTAGTTCTTTTTATCTCTTGACATGGATCATATGGCCTATTAGATGGAAACAATTTCAGGTCTCAAAAGAGTTTATCTCATTATGAGGTATTTGGGAGTTCCTTTATTAACAGGTATGTTGTCTAGGAGAGATTGCTTGCCACTGTTGGATAAAATTGATTCTAGGGTAAATAAATGGACCCATAAAACTCTGTCCTATGCTGGAAGACTTTAGTTGGTGATCTCAGTCCTCTCTACTTTTCAGGTATATTGGTTTAGTCATTTCATACTTCCCTCCTCCATTATTAAAGAATAGAGTCTAAACTTAGGAATTTTTTATGGTCTGGAAAGGTTGTGTCCAAAACTCATGCAAAGGTTAAATGGAATGACCTTTGCAGACCTAAAAAGGAGGTGGACTAGGGATTAAACACTTGTCTACCTGGAATAATGTCTTATTAGGAAAAAGAATTTGGGTTCTTTTTAATGATAGTGAAGCCTTATGGGTTAAGTGGGAACATACCATTATTCTTAGAAGGAAAATTTTTTGGAGTGCTCTACCAACCAATAATAATTTTTGGAGTTGGAGAAAGCTTAAATGTTAGAGATCTCATTGGAAACCAATTTAGATTTAGGATAGGGAAGGGGAATTCTACTTTCGAATGACAAGACCCTTGGCATCCTAGAGGTATTCTAAAGGATCTCTCAACTCCTAGAGTGATCAATGGATCATAACTCCCGATGAATGCAAAAGTAGCTGATGTTATCATAGACAATGGATGGTGCTAGCAAGATGCCACAAATGAGATCATTTGTATATGAGAGCCACTAATGCATCAACTAGATTGTTCCTGACTTGATAGATTGTAATGGATTGTTAGCCCTTCAAAAGTATACACAAATGCTTCAGCTTACAATTTTATGAGACCTTCTAATCCGAGCATGCCTTGGCATAAATTAGTATGGTATAATGGTACACACCCAAGGTATTCTTTCATCCTATAGTTGGCTTTTCTAGATAAACTACAAACAAGGGATAAACTCCTTTATTCTTATGTTCCAAATGACTACTCCCTATGTTCCTTAGATAAAGAGTATTAACCATCACTTCTTCAAATGTTCATTCTCAAAATCAGTGTGGTTACACTGTCTCAACCACTTTTAGATATACATTCCAAACCTGTTAAACCTTCAATTCATTCTAAATTTGTTCAATCAGCTTCAAAACTTTAGAAAATTTGATATTAACATTTTTATCATCCTACTATATTTTATTGCGTATAACTTATAACCAGAAAGAAACCTCAGAATCTTCAAAGACACAGTAATTGAAGTGGGGAGCATTATCAGTAGAGTGATCTTCCAAGTTATAGAACAACTTTGAGCAAACATTGAGAGAAGGTAATTGTGGAGTTTTGTTTTCTTTTTTTTAAAGTAATGTTTTACGGGTTGGTTTCAGGTTATGAAAATTTGAGGTAAAGAGGAGTTCACAATATCATCTCCCTCTTTGCAAATTTATAACAATGGTGAACCTAGTCATCAAGACAGTGTTCATAAAAGTCAGGTTTTACTTGAATGTTTTGGATGAGTGGGTGTGTGAGTACTATCGATGGTTTTGGGAAGGTTTTTCAAAAGCCTTAAAATAACATCTAGGAAGCTTAGTGCAGGGGATAGATTGGATGCAAGCATAAGGGGGATAGGTCTGTGCATTCTGCAAAGGCCCTTTACTTTTCAGGAAAAAAAAAGCTGACTTCAATGAAGGAGATTAATTTAATGGATTCTATCAAGCTATATCAGTATCCTTAATGTTGAGATGCTATAAAAATGCAGTGAGTACATATGATAGGAATGGGTAAGGTTGTCTCTCAAAACCTTATTGGAGGGATGGCAAAACTAGGCAATATTTTTTATTTGGTCTTGTATAGTTTTAGTTCTTGTGTCATACATTGATTTGCTTGTATTCAGTTTAGATTTGCATCAGGACTATTTGGGTGGGGTTGGTTATGTTTTTGTCTCTGTATGAGATTTGATTGTGGGCAATCTATAGCTATATATATAAACCCTTATTTTATTGATTTATAATATTACTGATTTATCAAAAAAAAGAGCCTAAAATAATGATTATTGGGTATTAAAGAGTTGGCCTCAAATGAGTCCAAGAACCTTTCCCTCTCTTCTTTAAAATAAAATGCAACAACAGACATGTTGGTTGGTTGTTCGTAAGTTTTAGGAAACTATCAAGAGAGGTTTCTGAACCATTGTGGAAACTAATTAAAGAAGATAAGGCAGAGAGGGAATCAATCTTTATAAAGACTATAATGGATTCAAGTATGTCAAGTGTTAATCGATCTTGTAATATTTGTTTACAATTAGTATCAGAGAATAGTTATCGTAAAGGTTTTTGACTTTTTGAATTTATGTTGAACACTAATTGTTTCTACGATGCTGTCTTTCTCTTTCATTTTTGGGAAGGGGTATGGGCTCTGAGTTTGTTTATGGATAAATACGGATTGTTTAAAAGTTAAAGAAATGAAAATGAAAGTTTCAATTGGTAAAACATTTTGAGATTTCTGTGGAAATCAAGTTAGAAAGGGCTGAGAAAGACAGATTCTAGATGGTCTTTATAGTTGTTGGACTTAACTGCCTCCTGAAAGGAAACCATGAAAGAAATGGGTATGATAGATTATTTTAAAAAATATGCGCAACATTGATGGATAAAAAACTGAAAAAAAATTAAATCAACCAAAAGTAATCAATTAATTATGTCATTAATTGTGAAAAAAGCTTAAGATAATGGTTATTGGGTATTAAGGAATTGGCATCAAATGGGTCTAAGACTCTTTCTCTCTCTCCTTTAAAATAAAATGCAATAATAGACATATTGGTTGGTTGTTTATATGTTTTAGAAGACTATCACGAGAGGTTTCTGAACCATTATGGAAACTAATTAAAGAAGATAAGGTAGAGAGGGAATCAATCTTTATAAACACTATAATGGATTCAGGTAATCAAGTGTTAATCGATCCTGCATTATTTGTTTACAATTGGTATTAGAGCATGGTTATCCTAAAGGTTTTTGACTTTTTGAATTTATGTTGAACACTGATTGTTCTGCGATGCTATCTTTCTCTTTCATTTTCTAGAATGGGTATGGTTTCTGAGTTTGTTCATGGATAAATACAGATTGTTTAAAAGTTAAAGAAACAAAAACGAAAGTTTCGATTGGCAAAATGTTTTGGGATTTCTATGGAAATCAAGTTAAAAAGGGTTGAGAAAGACAGATTCTAGATGGTCTTTAGAGTAAGAGATGGATTTCTTTTTTTTTTCTTCGATGGTGACTGTAATTGGAGGCGAGATGGAAGGCTTTCATTGTTGGACTGAACTGCCTCCTGAAAGGAATGGGCATGATAGATTATTAAGAGAAAAAACAACTAAATTGTCATAGCACCCAAGGAAGAAGATGAGAGGTGGTTTATGCAACTTCCAGACTCCCATCATTTTTGATTACTTTTGGTTGATTTATTTTTTTAGTTTTTTATGCATCAATGTTGCGTATATTTTTTATGCATAATATAATTTTAGAAATTATTGTCGTATAATTTGTTTTAATTTGTACTTTGAATATTTATATTATGCCATGCTTGGAATTAAAATTTCCTATTATATGTTGAATATGATACATTACATTATGGTAATTTAGAATAATTTGTTAGTCACCAAAGTGACTAAACTAATTAAATTAAATTCTGTTATGTATAATAATTGTCTAATTAAATGTTTATTGTTTGGAAAGCTTGTTAGTCACTAAAGTGGCCTAGTTTGAAAATATTAGACATTTAATTATGAAATTTTCAATTGCTAATGTTGATATGATGCTATTAAAATGATATAAAGGTTGAACTGAACAATTGAGATCATTAATTTTAACTTTAGGAGATCACCCAAAGGTGGACCATTGCTTATAATTAATGACATTAAAGAGACTTTATCAATATATTTGGGTAATATGATTGTATATCCAAATATAACATGAATGTTGACTAGAATATGATTGATTGTCCATTATAGTGAACTCTATTTGCATCATGATAGGTTACAACTATGTATTTAATTTTCACCCAAAGGAGAATTTAAATGCATAATCAAAGTTTATTATTAGTTTGAATCAATTTAGGTCTACTCAAAGCATTAATGTGTGGACCATATATTGTGTTTACAGCATCTACTAATTTGTTCGCTTTAGGAAATGGCTTGATCAAGTTCAATGGTTTGAACTATGCAGATTGGTCTGAACAAATCTAGTTCCAACTGGGTGTAATGGATTTGGACTTGGCCATAGTTTCAGATGCAAGGCCCGCAGCCATAACTGAGACTAGTTCTGAAGTTGACAAGTCTTATTATGAGGCTTGGGAATGGTTTAACAGGCTGAGCTTGAATTTGATGCGAATGATGATTGCCAAAAAATGTAAAGCCGTCAATGCCTAAAATAGACAATGCAAAAGAGTTCATGTTGAAGCTTAAGGAATACTCCCAATATGATATAGCTGACAAGTCCATAGAGGGACTTTAATAAGTGAGTTGATGACCAAAAAGTTTAACCAGTCACAGCCTATTCGTGATCATATAACACATATGTCAAACCTAGCTACAAAGATGAAATCCATGGGCATGGACGTAAATGAGTCATTCCTTGTACAGTTCATTATCAACTTACTTCCTCTTGAGTTCGGCCAGTTCTAGGTGAATTATAACACCATTAAGGAAAAATGGGACCTGAAAGAGATTAAGGCTATGTTGGTTCAGGAGGAAGGGAGATTGAAGAAAATCAAGGAACACTCAATTCATCTCATGTAGCAAGAACAAACCAGGAAAGAAAGGCAAATATAAGGATAAAACTCTCAGTAAAGTTAATCAGGGTCGAATCCATAAAGATAAGAGGTGCCACTTATATAAGAAGCTTGGTCATTTTCAAAAGACTTGTCGCAAAAGAAAGGCTTGATTCGAAAAGAAAGGTACATACTATGTCTCAGTATGTTTTGAATCAAATCTTATTGAAGTGCCTAATAATATCTAGTGGTTAGATTATGGTGAAACTACTTATGTGTCACATGTTAAACAGTGATTCCTTTCAATCCAGCTCATAAACAGAACTAAAAAGTTATTGGATATAGGGAACATAATAAAGGCACAAATAGAGGGCATTGGGACGTATAGATTGATCTTGGACACTAGGTGTCACCTAGATCTAAAAAAGTGTCTTTATGTTCCTGATTGTGCTAGGAATTTAGTTTCTGTTGCAATGTTGGATGATGATGATTTTAACTTTAAGATTGGAAACCATGTGTTTCCTTTATATAAACACAAGTACTATTATGGTTTTGGTACTTTAATTGATTGCTTTTATCGTTTCGATCTTGATGTTGATTTTGCTGAACCTCTGTTTCATGTTGACCATATTATAAGAAGTAAGTGTAGTGTTCAAAATGAATGTTCTACTTTTTTGTGGCATAAAAGATTAGGTCATATATCCAAGGAAAGGGTACATAGTTTAGTAAAAAATGAAATCTTACCTCAATTAGATTTTGTTGACTAGGATGTATGTGTGGATTGCTGCAACAAGAAGTAGCAAACTACTTAAGTTAATACACACTGACATCTGTGGTCTTTTTGATGTTTCTTCTTGGAAAGACAAAAAATATTTCATTACCTTTATCGATTATTTCTCACAATATGGTTATAACTATCTGATGCATAAAAAATCTCAATCCATGGACATCCTAGAGGTGTTCATTAATGAGGTAGAAAGGCAATTGAATAAAACAATAAAGATAGTGAGGTCTAATAGAGGTGGTGAATATTGTGAAAAGTTTGATGAAAATGGACAATGTCCAGATCCATTTGTAAAGTTTCTTACAAGTTGAGGCATATGTGCACAATACACAATGCCTGGTACACTGCAACAAAATGGTGTACCTGAAAGGTAGAATCATACTCTTATAGATATGGTTAGGATTACAGTACTGTACCATCATCATTATGGATACATGCATTAAAGATCATTGCGTATCTACTTAATAGGATTTCTAGTAAAGTAGTTTCTAAGACATCTTATGAATTGTGGATAGGAAGGAAACCTAGTTTATGACACCTTCACATTTAGGGTTGTTTGGAAGAAGTAAAGCTGTATAATCCATATGAAAAGAAACTTGATGCGAGAACTGTTAGTGGTTATTTCATCAACTATCCTGAAAAGTCAAAGGGGTATAGATTTTACTATCCTAACTATATTACAAGAATATTTGAACATGGTAATGTTTGATTTATTAAAAATGGTTAAATCAGTAGGAGTGAAGAACCATAAAAAGTGGATATTCACGAGAGTCAAGTAGAAACTACTCTAAGTCGAGTAGAAACTACTAAATCAAATGTGATCCCACAGTTGTTATTCCTCTTGTTCCATTATGGATACGCAATATATCAGAACAAAAAATTAATGTTCCAATTCCAAATTTTGGATATATTAATGTAGAACTAGCTAATAATGTTTAAGTTGCAATGATCAAATGATGCCACAAGAAGTAGCATTACAAAGGTCTGTAAGGCAGAGAAGACCAGTTATTTCGAGTGATTATGAAAGTTACTCACTTGAACATGAATGTGACTTGAGCATTGATCAGGATCCAGTCTCGTTCAAGCAAGCCATAAAATGTAGCAATTTTGAAAAGTGATTCAATTATATAAAAGAAAAGTTGAAATCAATTGATGACGACAATGTATAGGAATTAGTTAAGTTATCGGAAGGTGTAAATCAAGTGGGTTATAAATGGGCCTTTAAGACCAATCGTGACTCACAAGGCAACATTGAAAGGTATAGAGCCAAACTTGTTGCCAAAGGTTACACTCAAAAGGATGGCATTGACAATAAAGAGACCTTCTCTCCAGTTTCAAAGAAGGACTCTTTAAGAATTATTATAGCCCTAGTAACTCATTATGATTTAAAGCTTCACAAAATGGATGTAAAGATCATTTTTCTAAATGGTGACTTAGAAGAAGAAGTTTATATGGATCAATTAGAAGGTTTTGTGACCACAAGAAAGGAATGATTAGTGTGTAAATTAAAGAAGTCAATAAATGGACTGAAACAAGCTTCTCAAAAATGGTATCTTAAGTTTAATGATACCATTACGTCTTATGGTTTTGTAGAAAATACCGTTGATCGGTGTATATATATGAAGGTTAGTGGGAGTTCATTATATTAGCCTTATATGTTGACGGTATCCTTCTTGTTGCTAATAATATGGTTTGGTTACATGATGTAAAGAATTTTATCTCTAATAATTTCAAAATGAAAAGTATGGGTGAGGCATCCTATGTGATAGGAATTGAATTATTCCTTGATAGATTATAAGGATTGTTAGGATTGTCTCAGAAAGATTATATCGAGAAAGTATTAGAAAGATTTAAAATAGAAAAGTGCTACGCATGGATAGTTCCAATCCAAAAAGGGGACAAATTTAGCAATGTCCACAAAAGGATTTGGAACGTAAGGAAAGGGAGTTTATTCTTTATGCATCAATAGTTGGGAGCTTAATGTATGCTCAAACATGCACTTGGCTAAATATCAGTTTTGCTGTTGGAATACTAGGCCGATATCAAAGCAATCTTGGAATAGACCACTAGAAAGTTGCAAAGAAAGTTCTTAGACATTTACAAGGGACAAAGGACTATATGCTCACATATAGAAAATCAACCCATCTCAAAGTGCTAAGTTACTCGGATTCAGACTATGTTGGTTGTGTAGACTCACAGAAATCTACATTTAGTTATATGTTTCTATTAGTTGGAGGAGTAATTTTGTGAAAAAGTGGAAAGCAGTCCATCATTGCTACTTCAACTATGGAGGCTAAATTTGTGGCGTGCTTTGAGGCCATGGTTCATGGATTATGGTTGCAAAACTTTATCTTAGGTCTTGGCATTATCAACAGTATTGCTAGATCGTTAAAAATTTATTGTAATAATTCTGTAGCCGCTTTCTTCTCTGAGAAGGACAAGTATTCAAAGGATACGAAACATATGAATTTGAAATACTTATCTGTGAAAGAAGAAGTGTAAAAATATAAAGTGTCAATTGAGCATATTGGTACCGATCTAATGATAACAGATTTGTTAATTAAAGGCTTACCGCCTAAAACATTTATTGGCCATGTTGAACAGATGGGCATTATAGATAAGTCCTTTGTTAGCATAGCGCTCTGACATGTATATATACATATAATTGTCTTGCTTGAATTTTTATGACACTTGTTGGACCCCGATCTTCAAGTAGAATTTAGAAATATTAAATAAATTTAAATGAGTGTTTTTGTATATGTATTGTGTTATAGATGTAAATATGCTTTAAGGAAATTGATGAGAAAAGAATCGATTGGTTTTGATGACTTTGATAATTGAGTAGATTTGTATGGGTTATGAAAGTAAAGTGAATGAGTTGATTGAAATGGAAGTTGAAAAGCAAGAAATGATTAGTGAAAGTGTTATATTTTGGAGAATTA
>JANVCQ010000009.1:21488156-21516508 GCA_025531925.1 Erythroxylum plowmanianum | reverse complement strand
TTTCTATTTTCTTCTTCTTCCTTTCCTTTTATATTCTTTCTAATCTCTTCTCTTAAGTCTAATGGGATTGGTAAAGACCATTTTACCCCTCCTAGTAAAGCCTTAATCACCTTAACTCACATAAACTTCCCAAAATGCCCTTACACAAATTAAATCCTCAAATTCTTATTTAACCATATTTAATCACATCTTAACTCAATTATCCAATATTATGCCCAACTTAAACAAATTAAACCATAATCACACAATTATCACAATCCATGCTTAGTGACATCATAAAAAAAATTCGGGGTCTAACATTGTCGGTCAATAGCAGGCTTGATAGAGCCCTCCATGTAATCGAAAGGGGGAGATTTGTTGGAGATGGGTCCCTCTCACATGGAGGGACTCCATCCTTCCAAGGTGACGGTTCCATTCCAATGTTGCGGCTGCTTTCGGTGCCGCAACATGCTGTTTTTGTTGAATAAATGAAAGCCGCCTACAACATTTATTGAAAAGAAGAAAAAGAGACAGCTGTAAGCACGTGGTAGAGTGCCTATATAAGGCACTCTCCGCTTTAGAAGAAATATAACAAAACAAACAGAAAAATAGAGAGAAACCAGAGCGTTGTTTTGCTCTGAAGTTAGGCAATTTATTCCTAAAGGGTTGGTGAGTGACAAAATAGTGAGGTTAGTATTTTTAGGTTAGGAAACACCTTGTGAGCCACTATTTTGGTTTTATCTCTATATACCCATTATTTGTAATAGTGGAAGAATTATTATGAGTTTTGTCCGTGGACGTAGCCCAAAGTTAAGGGTGAACCACGTTAAATTTCCTGTGTCTATTTTGCTCATTTTATTTTCCTTTTCACAAAATACACTCGCTGCGCCCAACAGTTTAGTTATATTATAAATATGATGATCGGTTTATTGCCTTGCACTTCTTGTAATGTAGTGTAGTTTTAACTACAATAAAAATTCCTTTTTACTTTTTAAAAAATGTAAAAATTAAAATATTAGACACATAAATTAAATTTGAAATAAAAAATTTTAAAATCATTCAATAGCATTTTATATTCTTAATTATATAATTTTAAGAATAGAAATAGGTTTGTTTGAAATGCCTAAATTATAAAATATTGTTTCTTATTTTTAGAAAATTTAAAAATCATCTTTTTAAATATTTTTAAAATAGAGAAAAATAACATATATTATTCTTAAGCCTGCCCTATTGATTTAAATCAAGTTATCAATACAAACTTAATTTTTAAAATATTATATATAAAGTGATAAGATAAAAAGAAAGAATAAAATTGATTAAAAAATGTCATAATAATTTTATACATTAATCATAGTGCATAGAATGCAAACATTAGTTTGTTTGTTTTTTTTCTAATGAGGAAGCAACATTTGTTAAATAATAGGACAGTATCTAATCTTTTATATTCAGGGAAGAAACAAATAAACAGAAGCAGCAAAAAGAAACTAGAAACGAATAACAAATCCTGTACTAATACGAACCAACAAAATTGAGAAAGTTATGCTATCGATTATTATGGTAATTGGCTCTTTGTAAAAAATAATCCTATCCAAGACAAAAGTAGTAGAATCTATTAAACTTTGAAATATTGGTGAAAGTGCAGGTTGACTTTCCAGTTTTAACTACTAAAATGGAAAAAAGGAGAATATGTAAATATAATTGGAAATTATCATTTTAAGAAATAACATAATTTGAACCAACATTTCAAATGAGTAAATGAAAATATAATTTTTGTGAAAAATGATGTATAAAATGGATATTTTATAATATTCTTTAGTAAATATGTCATATATCATTTTAGATCAAAACTTGTTAATAAAATAAGACTTTGATACTATATTTTTCGAGAAAGAAACAAATTAAAAATTACATCATTACTTATGTAGAAAATATTGAATACAAATTAATTTTAAAATAAGAGAGGAACTCACTGGAGATCACTTTTTGTTCTGATATTACTATCTTTGTATAATTAAATGCAAGAAAAGGCAATAAATTAATATTGATTATTTTGTCAGAATACAATATTTTCAAAAAATTAATTTGTTTTGAAATTAGTTAGTAATATAATAGCATCTTACTGTTACCTTTCAAAAACAAAACATCGGCTTATTTATTCACAATTCATTTATTCTTCATTACATATTCTCTCTCTTTTTTTCAAGTTTTTATTTTTGTCTCACTTCAAAATATTTTATATCCTTCTTATTTAGAGGAAGAGTCCATTTATTATTTTAGACCAACTTTATTTATTTTATCATATGAGAATAATCTCATATCATGTTCATGTGAACTACTTACTTTATCCCACTCTCAGTGCCTATTAAGGACAAAATAGGGATGATAAACTATAATTTCGTGGAGTGAAGAGAGCATTCTAGAGAGTAAGAAAAGAGAGTGTGATAGAATGTTCTTTGATTCGATCGATAATCAAAGGACTTCTAATAGTCAGGAAATTTTAGTATATTCTTCTTAGGACTTACCTCTTCATATCTAAGGTTAAATTTTTGCTTTGAGCCCCCTAATTTGGTAAGCTCTATCTAGTCTTGTATCCAAAAAATGGATTTTCCACCTCCTTAAGTGATAATTGTTTAGAATTATTATGCCAGGGTTCCTACTTCATAATTATATTTGCCTCTAGTTAAGGTTAAGAGGAACATTTTATTTTATTCACTTGTTTAATGTAGATTAGTGGAAGATTTGGTATCATTTGTAAACTATAGATTGATTTACTTTATTTATTATTTTTGTAAGTTTTAGTTAGTATAGATTATCAATTTGACTACACAATTTAGAAAAGATTGTAGTTGTCCATCACTTTGGCTAGCATTTACTTCTTGCTTATGTATCTTTTGGTCCCTTCCCTCAACATATTGGTATTAAAGCTTAGTTTTATAGCTTGCGTGGTTTGTTGTGTTGGTTAAGAAGAAAGATAAGAATAGTGTGTATGAAATGATTTATTTAAATTATGAGAATTAATCATTCTGAAAAGCCAAAATGCAAGAAATCCTTTTTGTGAAGGATTTATATCAGCTTATTTTATATCAAACAATACCGATTGGTATTTTAGAAAGTGATTAGAAAATTTTAAAATAGAAAGCCATTGGAATAATTAAACAATTTGTTGATATAATTGTCCTCTAACTTATTGCCAATGACACAAATACTTATAAATTATGGGTGAAACTTAAGACCATGTTTGAAAGAAAGAATGCGTTAAGAAAATCATTACTAATGAGAAGAATTGTAAAGTTAAAATATAAAGATGATGATAGCATAACAGTGCATTTGAATAATTTTTAAAGCTTGATTAATTAGTTGTCTGCCATGAAAATGTCTTTTGAAGTGAGATGTAGACTTTGATATTATTTTTCTTATTACCAAAAAATTGGAACACTCTTGATTTGTCGCCTAACAATTTCACTCTAGAGGAAAGTTGATCATAGAGATTGATAACGCTAGTCTATTAAATAAAGAGACTAGAAGAAAAGAGACGAGTGCCCTTCATCATTTAAAGATTAATGTAGCCTAAGAATTCTATAGGGGTAGAAGTAAGATTAAAAAGCTTCACAATAGAGACCAGTACAATAAGAGATCAAATTTTAAAAGTAAGATCACCTATCATTACTATAATAAGCCACACCACATTAAAAAATATTGCAGAAAAAATAATTTGGTTAAGGAGAAGAAATGAAATGTAAAAAATATGAGCAAGAATCAAATGACAAGGATACCACAACAATTGATAGTAATGATGAAGAATTATTTTTCTTTGGTAAGCAAGGTTGCTTGAACCTTGCTTGTGATAATTGCACTTGGGTGATTGATTTATGTGTCTCATATCATCTAACCTCATAGAAGAGTACCTTTTATCCTACACCAACAGTAGCTATGGATATGTAAAAATGGAGAATAATAGCTCATCTAAGATTATGGACATAGGTATGGTGTGCTTATAATCATCCACTCGTCATCAGTTGGTATTACGAGATGTCAAAAAATTCCTAGTTTGAAGTTGAATTTGATTTCATTAGGTGTGCTCAATAAAGATGGCACTCAAATTAATTCAATAAGGAAAATAGAAACTCATTAAAGGGAGTTCAATAGTGCTTGAGCAACTAGGTAGATATTTTTGTATATGATGCAAGGTAATTATATTAAGGAGTTGCCATTATGATTAATAATTCCTCTAAAAAGTTGTGGCCCAAAAGACCAAGTCACATGATTGAAAGAGATATGCAAGTCCTTACCAATAAACAATTCCTCCTTGATGAATAAGGCGTGTTTTTAAGACCTTATGTTAATTATTTAGCTAAAAAATAATATAGGTATCATTTCATTTATGTCCCTTATATAGAAGAAAACATGTATTAGATCTTATACATACTAATGTTTGTGTTATAGATGCCAAGTCACATTTTAGTACACTATATTTTGATACTTTTATTGATGACTTTTTTAATTATGGTCATTTATATTAAAAAGCAAAAACCATGTACTATTGACATTTTAAGGGATGCAGGCAAGAGTTGAGAGAGAAATAGACTAGAAGCTCAAGTGTGTCAAAGCTAATAAAGATGGAGAATATAAAGGGCTATTTGAGGCATATTGTAAATCCCATGATATTAAGCTTGGGAAGACACATCCAAGACACCTTAGTTAATGGCCTTGAGAAAAACTACAGAAGAAAGAATTCAATATATGCTCTCTCATGCGAAGCTACTAAAGTCCTATTAGGTAGAGGCAATGCATATAATGATGTGCCTTATCAACTACTCTCCTTTAATTCCACTTAATGGTGAAATTTAGAGTAAGTATAGATCAGAAAGCACCTGAGAGTCTTTAGATGTTTTGACTTATTTTCATATTCTTAAAGACGAAGGTTAAGTTTGATAGTAGGTTAAAGTCATGCATCTTCCTTGGGTACCTAGAAAATTAAACTGGGTACAAAAAAGTGGTAAAAATCAAAGATGATGTATTTATAGAAGACAAGATTACTGAACACTATAAAAAGCCACAAAACTAAAATCTTATCTACCTACCAACTAAGATCCAATTTTTCCAATGTTTTCCAGAGACAATAAAAATATCTAAGAAGATTGTCATGGTGATGGTGATGGTGATGGTGATGGTGATGATGAAAATGAAGAGCCATTAGTTCAGAATCCCATTACATAACTAAAACTTCAACTAAGGAGGTCCACCAAACAAAGACAACCTTCTTTCATTCATCCAACTAGTGACTATACTTTGTTGAGTGAAGATAGAGAGCCAAAGAGCTAAAAAGAGGCTATGTAAGATGTGCACAGTAAGAAGTGGCACAATGTTGTATAAGAAGAGATGATGTGTTTGCATAAGAACATGAATTACGAGTTGGTAAGGTTGTTTAAGGGTGAGAAAGTAATAAAAAAACAAGTGGGTGATCAAATTAAAAAGTGGAGAAGAAGGCTCACCATATAGGTATAAGATAAGGATCACTATAAAAGGTTATGACCAAAAGAAAGGTGTTAACTTCGATGAGATTTTCTCTCCAATTGTGAAGATGTCATCAATCCAGATTATTCTTAGCTTAGCTGCTAGTATGGATTTAGAAATTGAACAAATTGTTATAAAAATGGCTCCATGATGATTTAGAGGAAAAAAATTATATGGCAAAACTTGAAGGTTTCAAGGTTAAGGGAATTGAGAATTTGGTTTTTACTTAAAAAAGAGCTTTTATGGTTTAAAGCAAGCACTTTGATAATAGTCTAAGAAATCCTTTATGCTTGACCATGGGTTCCACAAGACATATATAGATCTTGATGTATTTATAAAAACTATGTTAGGGTGATATTATCATTCTTATATTATATGTTAATGATATGTAGATTGTGGATTATGATACCAAGAAGATTGGTGACATGAAGAATGTATTAAATAAATCCTTTGAATGAAGCAACTTGGACTTGTAAAGCAAATTATAGGTATACAAATATCCCCTGATAAGAAGAATAAGTATTTATGGTTATCACAAGAAAGATGCATAAAGTGCTATAAAGTTCAATATAGACAAGGATAAACTCATGAATTCTCCATTTTTAGGTCACATTAAATTGATTTCTAGTCAGTGTCTTATAAGTGATGAAGTAAAAAAAGAGATTTAAGGTGTCTTATACATCTACCATGGGATGTTTAACGTATCCCATAGTATGCACTAGGCCCAATATAGCTCACGCAATTAGGGTTATTAATAAGTTCATTAGTAATCCTTAAAAAGAGCATTGGACAATAGTGAAGTAGATTCTCAAGTATCTCAAAAGCACTTTTAGAGTGCGTTTGTGCTTTGGTCCTTAACTACTTATATTAGACTCTTACGATCTTTGTATTCTACTATTATCTTTTACCACAAAAACTGATAAAGATGTTTTGATTTTGTAAGAAGTGAAGATAGAAGAAAAATAAAGAACACTAAATTTTACTTAGTTTGATAGCTTAAATGCTATCTACATCCAAGAATCTCATTCTTGTGGTTCTACTAGTATCAAGAAAAGAGCAAGTTATTAGAGATTGAGTGTTTTCAAAAACACTTGCAAGAGCTTTGTGAACTCTCTCTAGTACCCTCAGATAAGTACTCTAACAGCTCTTAAACTTTCACTCTATTCTTTTCGTAAATAACTCTTAGACTATTGATTACAATAAATGTGTTTAATGTATTCTGTATGTATATAAAACTAAAGCTTATGTCTGTCTTATATAGGAATAAGTAGTAGTTACATCTGGTGATGTCTTCATTTATGAGGTACATATCATGTGCCCTCACATGTTCAACTTATAATATTGAATTGTTAATGCGACTGCATTTGATAATGCTTTTGTCTTGTCCTTCTCACGTGAATCTCACATGTCTCACTTAGACATATCATTATTTTTCTGTTCCTTAATCAGAAAGTCTTTCCCTCTTTCTTCTTTGATGTTCAGACACGCATTCTTCACACATATCTTCGAATTTTCAAATTTGTCTTCTGTTTGTTGTATCTTCATTAAAGATTGATGGAGAACTGGTGAATATCACCACATTTGTTCCCTCCTTCTCCATTAATCTTTGCGAAGTTCATCGATCTGTGAGTGTATTAGAAACCAAAAAACCCTAGCTTCACCAAAAAATGTGAGATTGAGAGAAACAAACTTCGATTGTTGTCGACTTCAAGGGGCTTCACCTATCTGTAGATAATCTCTCCAGAAAGTGAATTTCTTTGGAGTCACAACCTTTGTACCGAAGTTAGATGGGTTTAAATCACTTGCAATTTTTTCTAGAGTGAATACCCCTTGTGAGATTCTGTCTCTGACAAAATGAAGTCGTACATCAATGTGCTTGGATCTCTTATATAGTACTATGTCTTTATTGAGGTAAAGTGTACTCTGACTATCTGTGTATATTACTAATTTTATGGTGCTGATTTTGATTTCTTTTAATATGCCTGATAACCATGATAACTTTTTTACTCCTTCAGTAATTGCGTAATATTTTGGCTCTATAGTAGATAGAGATACTATTGACTGTTGTTGTGCTTTCCAACTGATTTTATTTCCTAATAATGTGAAGAAGTATGCTGAAATTTATTTCCTTGTATCTTTGTCTACTGCATAATCTGCATCCACAAAGCCATATAAGGACATATAATTTCATTTAGCTAGTTTAGCTTTTGAAAAAAATAATCCGTAATTAATAGTTCCAGCTAAGTATCTGAGAACACCCTTCGGTCCTTGCCAGTGTTCAAATCCTAGATTGGCCACAAATTTACTTAGGATACTAATAGCATAGGCTAGATAAGGTTTTGTACATAACAAGATGTACATTATACTTCTAACTCCAACATTATAGGGATAGTGTGCCATAGCTTTCTGTTCTTCCTCTATCTTAGGACTCTTATTAGATACCATCTGTAGATGTGATCCTATAAGAATAGAACTTGGTTTAGCTTGTTCCATGTTGAACTGAGCTAGAACTTTTCTGATATAGTTTCTTTGAATAAGTTATATCTTTCTTTCCCTCCTTTTTCTAATTATCTACATTCCTAGAAGCTTTTATGCTTCTCCTATATCCTTCTTCTCGAAGGGATTACATAGTTCAGTCTTTACCTTTTCAATTCTGATCAAGTCTTCTCCTGTAATGATTAAATCATCCACATAGACCATCATAAAGATTGCTTTTGTCTCTCCTAGGTCCTTGAAGTATAGGCAGTAGTCATATGAACTTCTAATAAAATTCATACTAAATAACCTCATGGAACTTTTTATTCAATTGCCTAGGTGCTTGTTTAAGTCCATATAGGGATTTTTGTAATAGATAGATATAATCTAGCTTTTCCTTATCCTCAAAACCAACTGGTTGCTTCATGTAGATGGTTTCCATATAGGAAGGATGTTTTGACATCCATTTGATGGATTTCCTAGTTATAAATTTTAGCTACTACTAGGATGAGTCTTATGGTCTTAAACTTGACTATTGGTGAGAAAATTTCCTTTTAGTCAACTCCCTCCTTATGTCTATATCCCTTTGCTACAAGCCTAGCCTTTTATATATAAGGTTCTACTTCTATAACTCCTTCTTTCATCTTAAACAACCATCTATTTTCTATTAACTTTTCTATTAGAGAAGAATAATCCTTCTCACAAGCCATCTTCCACTATTCAACATCCTTTTTGCTCATGGCTTCATCATAGGTTTTAGGAGTCTTATAATATATGGATTCAGCAACAAGACATGTAAATTCAGCTAAGTTTGAGTTTGTGTATCTTCTATTAGGAATTCTTTGTCTCTATTGCCTATCTCTAGTAGCTGATAGTCTTGAAGGGCTTCATGAGGGTTATTAATAGCTATGTGTGAGGCTCTCTCATCAGTTTCACCTTCTATTTCTTCAATCCCTTATTCATGATGAATAGGGCCTTGCACAGGTTCCTCATCATGAGAATATATGCTGCCTTCTTCTTCTATTTCTAGTGGCACATAGAAGGGGACTGAATTACTTGGTGATCCAAGTTACTTCTGAACTTCCTTTTATAAGTCAAAGTTTGGAGAGTTCCTGCACAGGAAAGGAAACACATTTTCCTTGAAAATCACATCTTTTCTAATAATGGTTTTGTAACCTCCCTATTGAAGTAGTAAAATCTTGCAACCTTTTACTCCTTCTGAATAACCTAGAAATACTCCCTTTACTACTCTAGATTCGAACTTACCTTCCTTCTGATGTGTATATGCATTACATCCAAAGGTCCCTAGGTGAGTCAATTTAGGTTTCTTCCCATTCCATACTTGTTGTGGAGTTTTGTACTCATTACCAGAAGTAAGTAATCTATTCACTAGGTAGGTCGTAGTCTTAATTTCTTCTCCCCATAGAGATTATGAACAACCTAATGATAGTAGCATACACCTAGTCTTTTCTAGGAGTGTTATATGGAGCCTCTTAATTATACCATTTTGTTGAGGTGTAACTTTAACTGTCTTATGCCTTAGAATTCCTTTCTTACTGTTGTAGTCTTCAAACTCCTTATTGTAGTATTCTAGTCCATTATCTGTCTTTAGGCATCTCAACTTCTTTTCGATCTGATTTTCCATTAGTGTATGCCACATGATGAAGATTTCTAATGCTTCATCTTCCCTCTTAGTAGGATAGACCCAATATTTCCTAGACTTATCATCTATAATTGACACAAAAAATCGATTCCCTCCTACGATGGACACTTGAGCTGGCCCCCAGAGATCACAGTGAGCATATTCTAGGATCTGTTTAGCCCTCTTTGCTCCCTTTTGGAAACTGGTTCTGTGATGTTTTCCTAACACAAATGATTCACAGAAATCTAACTTCTTTATATCTTTTTTTTGGAATCAGTCCCTGTTTGAAAGATGGAATAGAGTCTTGTTCCTTGCATTACCCAACCTTGAGTGCCATTGTTTAGTTGTATCGTGCTCTAGATTTTATGTAGTTAGGTTCATTTCAGTGATGCCAATCATATAATATAGCCCACCTCTTTCAACTCCTCTTATGATCACTCTACCATTCTTTAGGATTTCTCTAAGTCCATCCTTAGATCTAATATGAAAGCCTTGTTTGTCAAACATGCTTTCATAAATGAGATTCCTCCTTACTTCAGGCACAAATCTGACATTGGTTAAGGTTCTCCTCTTCCCATCAAACATGTTAATAGAGACATTCTCAATCCCTTTATTCTTTTGTTGCCCATAATCTGCCATCTTTACTTTGGCAGTGACTGGTTCAAATGTTGTGAACCAGTCTTTGTGAGGAGTAACATATATGGTACATCCAGAGTCAAAGATCTACTCACTGCTGAGATTAATATCTCATCACCACTTTAGTCTTCAGGTTTCTCCACATTCCCAGCATCTCCACTTTGTGCAGTCTTGTCTCTTCTCTTCTTTTTGCAATCTCTTGCAAAATGCCCCTCCTTATCATAGCAGAAACACTTCTTACCTTTAGCCTTTTTCTTCTTTTCTTCACCTTCTTTGGTGTGCTTATCCTTGCCATTTCATTTCTACCAATTTCCTTTCTT
Source organism: Erythroxylum plowmanianum (assembly GCA_025531925.1). Classification (NCBI taxonomy): domain Eukaryota; kingdom Viridiplantae; phylum Streptophyta; class Magnoliopsida; order Malpighiales; family Erythroxylaceae; genus Erythroxylum; species Erythroxylum plowmanianum. Next base: position 21,505,942 of record JANVCQ010000009.1, on the reverse strand, counting down.
GTTATTCTTTTTCTTGACTTCTTATTTTGATTATTTTCAATGAACATCACTTCTTGTTCCTTTTTGAAAGGATTAATGTCTACTATTTCTTCCATTAGTGAGCCTAGCACCCTTTTAATAGTTAGAGATTCTCTACTAGCATGCTTGATCACTTTCTTGAAAGCATTGAACTCAGATGGTCAAGCTTTTAGAATGACTACGACTTGATTTTCTTCTGAGATCCTTTCACTTGTAGCTTCTAAATCTTGCACCAACTTAAAGAAGTAATCCAAATTATCATCAAAGAAACAATAGTGTTCATTTTATAATTAACAAGATTATATAAAAGTGTCATCTTATTAGGCAGACATCTTTTAGCATATAGTTCATCAAGTTTTAGCCAAAGTTTCTATGTAGTATTACAATTCTACACTTTCCTTATCACAACCAGTCATAAGTGAAGCATTAGTGTGTAAGTCTTTGCATCTTAAGTCTCTTGATAGGGTCAGTCTTTACGTCATACTATTTTTCAATAGCACCATAACATTCATAAGACTCAAGTAAAGCTTGCATCTGAAGTTTCCATATTGTAAAGTCTTCCTTACTAGTGAAGAGGTCTAGGAACTCTCTCTAGTACCCTTAAATAAGTACTATAACAGCTCTTAAACTTTCACTTTATTCTTTTTGTAAATCACTCTCAAACTATTGATTACAATAAATATGTTCAATGTATTCTATGTATATATAAGAATGAAGCTTATATATGTCTTATATAAGAATGGGTAGCAGTTGCATTCGGTGATGTCTTCATTTATGAGGTAGATATCATATGCCCTCACGTGTTCAACTTATATTATTGAATATGTTAATGCGACTGCATTTGATAATGCTTCTGTCTTATCCTTCTCACGTGAGTCTCACATGTCTCATTTAGACATAGCAATATTCTTCTGTTCCTTAATCTGAAAGTCTTTCCCTCTTTCTTCTTCGATGTTCAAACACACATTCTTCACACACATCTTCGAATCTTCGAATCTATCTTCTATTTGTTGTATCTTCATTGAAGATTGATGGAGAACTGGTGAATATTACCACATAAACAGCTACACATATGTTAATATGTCAAGGGATATTAATTCAAGCAAGTTTACTTCTGGGTGATTGATAGCATCTATATAGAGAGTTGTATTATGGAAATTGAAGTTATAAAAGTGTGTTACTATGTGGACTACTGATTTATAGTACATAGTAATCAATAAAGCTGGTAAGAAGTTAGTGTGGATGAGAGATTTTTTAAGGAGTTAGATTTGAGCCAAGAGAAGTTCCTAGTCTTTTGTAATAGCTTGAGTGTGGTCCACGTTCAAAGAATGTTGCTTACCACTACGAATTAAACATTTTTTAGGGAAGTATTGGATTTAAGAAGTGGTAAAAAAAAAAGTTATTTGAACTTGTAAATATTAAAACTGACCTTTCCAAAAGAAAAGTTTGTTGCTTGCCAAAAAATAGTGGCTTAATAAAAACTCCCAAATAGGAATAAGTGGGAGTTATAATGTTTTTTCCTCCTACATGGAGGAAAAGTTTGTATATTATTTTACACTAATTTCATGCATTTTACCATGTAGGATTAACCTCACATAATGGTCATGCAGTAGGAGTTTTGAGGTACCCACTTTACTCGTTAAAATGCCTCATTAATGGCAAAATATAGATGCCAAAGTGTCTATAACGATTGAAATTCTTTTGGTAGTTTATAAGTCACAATAGAGAGGGAAGAGAGACTTTTAGAGAGTGAAAAAAGGAAGAGAAAATTGTTCAACAAAGTTTTCTTTGACTCTAATCAACGATTGAATGACCTTCAATCAACGTAAAATTTTAGTATGTTAATCCTATAACTTACCTTTTCAAATATATTGTCAAATTTTTGTTTTAATATCTCCAAATTAGTAATCTCTATCAAACCCTCCTTGTATACATAGCTTACGTTTTTCACTCCTTTGGGTGATGTTTGTTTGCTAAAGTCCACCTTAATGATTTCATTTAAATCTAATTAAGTTTAGGACTGTTAATTTACTATACATAAAGTTTTTTTAACTCTAATTAATAATCAAATGACCTTTGATCAACGTAAAATTTTAGTATGTTAATCCTAGGACTTACCTCTTGATATCTAATCATCACATTTTTGTTTTAATCTCTCTAAGTTGGTAAACTCTATTAACCTTCTTGTATACAAAATTTATATTTGTAACTCCTTTGGGTGATGATTATTTGCCAAAGTTCATCCTTGATTACTATATTTGACTCTAGTTAAGCTTGGGAGGAATAATTTATGATACAAAAGTTTTCTTTGACTTTAATCAATGACTGAATGACCTTCGATCAACTTCAAATTTTACTATGTTATTCCTAGAACTTGCCTCTTCATATCTAACAATCAAATTTTTGTTTTAATATCTCTAAATTGGCAATCTCTATCCAACCCTCATGGTATATGAAATTTACATTTGTCACTCTTTTGGGTGATGATTGTTTGTCACTGTTCATCCTTAATTATTGTATTTGACTTTAGTTAAGCTTAGGAGGAATAATTTACTATTCCCATTTAATTCTTATTGATTTGAGAAATTTTTACAACCATTTTTTTCCATAATGAGATTTTTACATAAATAATTATATCTCCTTGTGTTGTGGCTTTATTTTCTTTCATTTATTATTATTTTGATTTTTTTGTTAGTATTAATTATCCATTTGACAACACAACTCATGAAAATATTATAGTTATTTATTGCTTCTGTTAACATCTAATTATTGCTTATATATATTTTGGTCCATTTCTTCAACAAGAAATGACAAAAAAATAATAGTACATGTTATTTCTTCCCAATGAGTGGTTCAATTAATAATGAAAGTTCTACCAATAAACTCTTAATTTAAGAGTTTCAGTAATGTTATAAATACCATACCAATATTGGAACTAGATTTGGTTCTAGTTCAGTACAATACTGTACCAGTATCGTCAATATTGGGTACTATTTCGGTAATTTTTTAATTTATAAAATAATTCTTGAATTTTTTTAAAATTGCCAATTAGTCCTTAGATATATTGTACTGTATAATTATAATTTTATATCAACCTTATCCCAAAAATCATAATAATAGACATTTAAAATAACAACAATTTATTTATGTTTACTAATATTATTTTTCATATATAAATAATAATCACAATTAATATGAAAAAGATCATTTAATCATTATGCAGATATAAAACTTAAAACAATACAAAATATTTAAAAGATTACAATTTAATCATATAATAAATAATAATTATATCAAAATATCAAACAAAAAGAATCATTTTTGATAGATATATTGTTAATAATAGCTCGATATTGGATTTTAACGATTTGAGTTTCATTATTGGATAAAAATTTGTCTTATACTCGATAGTTGGAATAGGACCTAAGATGTAACACTAATTGCTCAAATTATTTATTAAAATCCCAATTATTTAATTTTGTGACTTAACTTACGAAATAAATAAGTTGGTTAATTTATATACCTTTAGTCAATATAATTTCAAAAATAAAGAAAAAGAAAAGAAATTACCTTAGTTACAGTGTTGTGTATAAACTTTATTAATAATCTAATTGATTGGTAACATCAATCATATTTGATTGCTTTATATTTACATGTTGTATGATCATTTTTTAGTGTTGGGTTAACAAGTTTAATATCTGATATTATCTAATATAATTTTAAATAACTCTAATTGTAGGTATTCTATCTTTGATACAGTTAAACTAGTAATAAAAATTTAGAGAATACTTAGTACTCATTCAAAAAAATTTTGAATTAGTATTTATTTAAAATAATTTTGAAAGTCATTATATATTATTGGGTAAATTATAATTTAAATTTAAAACTTTATCTAATTTTATAATACTAGATATAATTATAAACTATATCAATCAAATATTTAAAGTTTCAATTTATTGCAAATATATTTATTCTTTTATTATTATTAATGTCCTAACAAAAATGTCCGTTATATAAGGAAAATATCAAACTAGCTATGCTAATACTCTTCTAAAATAAGTTTAATTTATAAAAACCATTTCATTCAATATCATAAAATCTTAACAATAATAATGTTACTATCATAACACTAATTTTGACTAAAAATTATGTTTTATCCACATTTTAAATCACTCCAATGAGTGCAACACTTTCTAATACTTAGCTAATTTGTCTTTAATATACTTATAATTCGCCAATTTGTCTTTAATATACTTATAATACTTTTACCCTTTAAGAAACTATATGTTTGTTGTCAATATAATTTCAATTATAACATTATTACTTACTAAAATTTGTTTTATTTTCATTTTTGTTCATTTAAAAATGCAAAAGGCTTTATTAACGTTATTGGAGGAGGATAATTTTAAGATAACTTACATTTTAAATTCAAAATTTTGTCTAATTTTATAATATTAACTAGAAGTTTAAAAAATATCCATAACCTTATTGACATGAATTACCATATAAATGGGCTCATTTATGATAAGTTATTAATTTATATATCAATTTGGGATTTTTTTGGAGCATATTGGATGGATATTGTTATGATTATGGTGTTTTTATATTGTTTTTGGAGGTTAGGAAAGAAGCTAAAATTGGCTAAATTAGAGGACAAAATGACAACAAGCAACAACTAGATAGAAGAAGAATAAAATGACAATACATAGTAGAAATAAAAGTACAAAACGCAGAGTCCATTAGCAAAAAGTAAAAAATGTGTAGCATAGGTGAAATGACACAAGAAGAAAACCCAACATAAGACAAGAAGAATAAAATGCAAGCAGAAGAGGAGAAAATGCATTAGCCAGAAAAATAAAAAGAAGGCAAAATGCAAAGACTGCAGACGTTTTAAATGTAGAAGGGTTTGTTTTTGAAAATAAATAAGATGTGTCTTTTAGGGGGAGAAATACGGAGGTGGCTGGAGTTTTTGGAAGAGGAGATAGCTACTAGTTTTGGGAGAAGTCTATGTTGCTTTCCATGTTTTGCTATCAAAGGAAAGAACCATACGTGGTTCAGTTTTCAATCTGGATTTTTTTGGCTATCCCATGTTGGGTTTCTTCTCTTAACTTCTTCCATAAGAATTATTTTTTTCTTTTGAATATTCACGTGTTCTTATTTCTCAGTGGCTTGTAACTAAATTATTATTTCTAGTTAAAGGAGAATTGAAGCATTAATTTTATGTAATTGTGAGATCTAATTGTTTATATGTGTCTTATATATACATGAGTATTTATTTATTCTCTGTATTTAGTGATTATGATTATTTTAGGATTTATTAAATAAAAGGCCTATATTTGATAATCCCGGAATAGTTGAAGTGGTTTAATGTATGTTGTGGGAATGAATAAAAGTAAAGGAGAGATTGGTTATTTAGAGCATTTGCTAATAACTATAACCAGTTATTTATGAATATATAAGTTAATTTTTGCATCAATGATAAATTAACAAAATTAAGGTGGAAATACATCTTTTGACTAGAAGCTTTATCCCTTATTGAATTATTGTTAACTTATTTTCATAAGTTAAAACCCCTCAATTTTATTGTTTATTTTTGTAAAAGAGATAAATCCACCGTTCTCTATAGAGACGACCCCTACTTACTCTATACTCGTATTTAGTGAATTAAGGTGATTTATTTTTGTTGGTTTGACACCCATCAAAATTTGGCGCTGTTGTCGGGAAACCTGGTGTCAATTGATTTATTTATTTTATATTTTCTATTGTTTCTGGTTTATGCCTTGTTCTTCGCATAGGCTAACTAATATTTGATCTAGAGGTCGAGAAGACCACTAGTAAACACAATAATGAGCCACCTAGGCATCATCTTCATCTCTTGGTTTGAATTTGGCAATTGATATAACTTACAATCTTAGTGGTTTTTATAATGAATTTAAGAACCACATGTGGAAGAAGAAAGTAAGATGACGACAAATCAACCAATATTGAGAGATTTGGCAACTCCCAATATGAACCAATAATCGATGTGCATCACATTCCCTATCATCGAAGGTAATTTTGAATTAAAATCTAATTTAATTCATTTACTCCCTACCTTTTGTGGTCTTGCAGGGGAAGATTCAGATAAACACTTGAAGGAGTTTCAAGTAGTTTGCTCGACCATAAAACCCCAAAATATTATGGAGGATCAAATCAAGATGTGAGTTTTTCCATTCTCGCTAGCTGACAAAGCCAAAGATTGGTTATACCACTTGTCGTCTGGGTCCATCACCAGTTGGAACGAAATAAAAAATTATTTTTTGGAAAAAAATTTCCTAGCCTTTAAAGTTGTTAATATACAAAAAGACATACGTGGCATCAGGCAATACAATAGAGAGAACTTGTATAATATTAGGAGAGGTTCAAACAGTTGTGTGCCAGTTGCCCATAACATCAAATTCCTGACTAGCTCCTCATCCAATATTTTTATGAAGGACTTTCCATTAATGACATAAATATGATAAATGTTGCAAGTGAAGGAGCATTGGTGAAAAAAATTCTCGATGAGGCACATACTTTGATATAAAAAATGATTGCTAATGCACAGCAATCTGGCATTAGATAGGAAACTGTCCCATGGAAAGCCAACGAGGTAAGTGTTGTTTCTAATGATCTAAGAATTGATGCTCTAACATCTCTCGTTGAAAATTTGGTTGCAGGACAGTTACAAGTGAAGGCATATGGAATTTACTTTATGTTGGGATCCGATTCTGGAACCGGACCCCAACCGAAAAAAATAGAATCCTACAACCGAACGGACAAAATCAAAAGTGAAAACGAATCGCTCGGAATCGATAGCAAACAAACGGACGAACTCAACGGAAAAACATAATGAAAACAAAGCGACATAAATGAAAGCAAACGGATCTTAAAAACAAAAGAATCCGAAACAGAAACATAAGGCGAAAGAATTGAAAGCGAATCACACTAAAAGTCAAATTCCAACATCCAAGAACGTACTTTTTAAACAAAACAAACATTAAGCGCTGGTGTCTCGGTCTAAAATAATCAAATTCGGTATAAATTTTTTTTTCATAAACACATATATAAAACCGATTTTTCCAAAATTCATAACTCTTGATCCCGAATTCCAAATGGGAAATTGGAATGGTTTTGAATAAAGATGAATAAAATGAAAGAAAAAAATTTAGACCGGTTTCGGATTGGTTTAATCTTAGGGTTTCCAACGCGATGTTTTCTAAGATATTTGTTCTCAAATGTTGGAGTTAAGTTTTTGCTCTTAAGCGATTTGTTTGCATTCGATTCGTATTTGATTTCGCTTTCTGATTTGGTTTCGCTTTCTGATATGTTTTCGCTTTTGATTCCGATTCGATTTGTGTTTCACCTTTGTTTTGGCATACTTTCGATTCGTTTGGCTTTGTAATCCGTTCTTTCGCTTAGGATCCGCTCTTCGTTCTTCGCTTTGTTTTCGTTTCCGATTTTCATTTTTTTGGTTGGGGTCCGATTCCGGAATCGGGTCCCAACACTTTACTTGGGGCTATCCTACCGATATATGTCCTACTCTCTAAGAGGATTCCATTGAACAAGTTAATGCAGTTGGAGGATTTCTTGGCCCACCACAAAAAAGATATGATCCATACTCCAACACATACAATCCAGGGTAGAGAGATCATCCCAATTTCAGTTATGCAAATATACCTCCAAGATATCAGCAACCACCTCAAGCCTGATTGCCTATTCCACCTCCTTAAACTTCTTCCTTATCCCAGCCATTTGGTATGTCATTAGAAGATTTAGTTAAGTCTTTAGCAACAAGCACTCACCACTTGCAACAGGAAAGCAATAAATTCTAATAGGATATAAAGGCCAGCATCCAAAGTTTAAGAACTCAAATGTCTCAACTTGCGACAACTATAATCAAGTTAGAAAATGAAAAAGGGAAATTGACTACCTAAGTGGAAATAAATCCCATGGAGAATGTGAGTGGTATGATTTTGCGTAGTGGAAAAGAAATCCAATCCACTACTCTAAATGAGCAATAATATGAGGAAAATACAAACAAAGACAAACTGATGATTTTAGTTGTACCAACAACTTCAGCCATCCCCATTAAGGAGGTAAGTAATGAGCCTAAAATATCTAAATCTCATATTATTATTAAACCTCCTTTTCTTGGCAAATTGGCAAAATCTAGGAAGGAAGAATCAGAAAAAGAGATGTTGGAAATTTTTAAAAAGGTTGAAATCAACATCCCCCTTTTGGATGTCCTGAAGCAAATACCAAAGTATGGGATATTTTTGAAGGAGCTATGCACTAGAAGATTTAAAATGAAGGGTGATGAGCAAGTAGTGGTTAACGAGAATGTATCTGCAGTCATCCAAATGAAAGTGTCACTGAAGTGTGACGATCCAGGTATGTTTGCTATACCATGTGCAATTGGAAGTAAACTTATACCAAGAGGGTCTTCAATCAAAGTTATGCCATTGTCTATTTACAAAACTTTAAATATAGGACCATTTAAGCCAACAAATTTGATAATCCAACTAGCTGATAAGTCTTATATATACCCATAAGGCATGATTGAAGATGTACTAATTTGAAGAACTCATTTTTCTTGCTAAATTTTACATCATAGATATGGAGGATGACTATTCACTTAATTCTGACGTTATTATTTTTGGAAGATCATTCATGAAAAACACTAAGATGAGGATTGATGTGAATAAGTATACTTTGACTTTAGAATTCGATGGTGAATTGGTTACTTTTAATTTTTTTGAAGCTATAAAGTATCCAAGTGAATATGAATATGTTTGTTATGCTACCAGTGTTGATCCTTTAGTACAAGAGGATTTTGAGCATAATTGTATAATTGATGCATTGAATTTTGTATTTAAGCAAAGCAAAGTAGAGAAGGATGCAAAATGGGAGAACATTAAAGTAATTAAGGAGGCAATCATGTTTTTAAGTTCCATACCAAAAGTGCCTCATATGTCAGTAACACCTTTCTTGCAATTACCAAACACTTATGAGAGAATTCTTCCTTATGTTGAACAAGCCCCTAAGTTAGAACTGAAGCCTTTACTAGAACACCTCAAGTATGTGTATTTATGCAAGAATGACACTTTGCAAAGCAAAAGATCTGACAAAATTCTAAGAAGAGAACTTATTAAGGGTGTTAAAAGATCACAACATTGCCAATGGGTGGACTTTGGCAGATATAAAGGGAATCAAGCCAACAATCTACATCCATCAAATCTTATTGGAGCCTGATTTGAAATTGATAAGAGTTCCACAACGTAAGTTAAACCTAGCAATGAAAGAAGTAGTTATGAAGGAAATTTTGAAACTATTAGATTTAGGTGTTATACAACTAGTATCTGATAGTCAATGGGTGAGTCTAGTTCATGTAGTTCCCAAAAAGACTTGTTTTACATTAGTATCAAATGATAAAAATGAGCTAGTTCTAATGAGATTATAAAATGGATGAAGATTGTGTATAGATTTTTGAAAGTTGAATGTAACTACAAGAAAAGATCATTTTCCACTTCCATTTATTGGTGAGATGCTCGAAAGGCTAGCTAGTAAGTGCTTTTTCTACTTTTTAGATGGATATTCTGGTTACTACAACATAGTTGTAGCCCAAGAGGATCACGAAAAGACTACCTCGACTTGCCCTTTTGGAACTTTTGCTTATAGACACATTCCTTTTAAATTATGCAATGCACCTGATATATTTCAATGTTGTATGATGAGTATATTTTTCTAATATGATTGAAATTTGCATTGAAATTTTTATGGATGATTTTACTATTTATGGAATTCAATCAGTGTTTAGATAATCTATCTAGAGTCTTGCAATGTTATATTGAAATAAATCTTGTGCTTAATTATGAAAATTGTCATTTTATGGTTCAAGAAGGGATTGTGTTGGGTCATGTAGTGTCCTCTAGGGGTATTGACGTAGATAAGGCCAAAATGGACTTGATTTGTAATCTGCCATATCCTATTAATGTTTAAGAGATCTGTAGTTTTCTTGAGCATGCAAGTTTTTACAGGCAATTTATCAAAGACTTCCCGAAAATTATGCAGCCCCTATCAAGGTTGTTACAGCAAGATGTTCAATTTGATTTTGGGCCAGAATGCAAAGAGGCTTTTGACAAGCTTAAGGTGATGTACTTCAACACCAGTTATCCAACCACCTAATTGGGACATGCCATTTGGATGCGTAGTCATTACGCATCCAAGACACTCAACCTTGCTCAGTGCAACTACATCACTACTGAAAAAGAGCTCCTTAGTATTGTTTTTGCATTTGAAAATTTTAGATCTTATTTATTACGATCTAAAGTAATGGTTTATTTTGATCATGCAACTCTCAAGTACTTCCTAGCCAAGAAGGAGTCAAAATCAAGATTAATCTGTTGGATTCTTCTCCTTCAAGAATTTGATTGGGAGATTAAAGATCGAAAAGGAGTTGATAATTCTATGGCAGATCACTTAAGTAGGTTGATGCAAGAGGAGGAACCCTTACCAATATCTGAAGTCTTCCCTAATGAGCATCTATTCTTAATGCAAGGTAAGGAACGTTGGTTTGTTGATTTGGTTAATTTCTTAGTGATTGGAATACTACCACACAATTTAAGTCCAACCCGGAAAATAAAATCAAAAGTGACTATAAGTGTTATTTATGGGATGAACCGTATTCATAAAAAATAGGCTCTATTCAAAGTATCCGTAGATGCGGGCATGATAAAGAAATTCGCTTCATTATTACTGTCATAGCTTTGCATGTGGAGGTCACTTTGGTCTTAAAAGAACTGCTAGGAAAATTTTGGATTGTGGTTTTTACTAGAGAACTTTGTTTTAAAATGCCTATCTTTTCTATGAAAAATGTCAAAGGATAGGTAACTTTTGTTTTATAGATGAAATGCCACAAACACCAATTTTAATATGTGAAAATTTTAATATTTGGGGAATGGATTTTATGGTTCCTTTTCTTAGCTCCTTGGGTTTCATTTACATCCCGCTTGTTATTGATTATATTTTGAAGTGGGTATAAGCAAAGGCTACCTGGACTAATGATTCTAAGATTGTTATAGTAGGTTTTGGATCCCTTGAGCGATTATAAGTGATCAATGTACCCATTTTTGCAATTGCATAAGGGAAGCATTAATGAGAAAAAATGGAGTTCATCATCAAATAGCGACTGCATATCACCCCCAAACTAATAGGCAAGCTAAGGTGTCTAACTGAGAAGTCAAGACTATTTTAGAGAAAAACAGTCAATCCCAACCTTAAGGATTAGAGTTTACGCTTAAATGATCCTTTGTGGGCATATCAAATTGCTTATAAAACTCTAATTGGAATGTCACCATATCGGTTAGTCTTTGGTAAATTTTGTCACTTACCTGTTGAAATTAAACGTCATGCTTTTTGGGGAGTGAAGAAGTGAAACATGGACATACAAGAAGCTAGAGTTGAAAAGAAACTCCAACTCTAGTAGTTGGAAGAAATTTGTTTGGAGATATAAGACAATTCTCGATTGTACAACGAGCGCACTAAATTCCTTTATGATAAGCTCTTGCGTCAAACAATTTATAGTAAGCCAGGAAGTTATGCTTTTTAATTCTCAATTAAAACTTATACCTAATAAGTTAAAGTCTAGATGGTTCGGTCCATATATCATGGTAAGTATTTTTCCCAATGATGTTTGTGATATTAAAAGTGTTGAAACTGGTAAAATATTTAAAGTTTATGGGTACAGACTCAAACCTTTTATTGATCCCATGGAAGTTCTGGATATAGAGAAGATTTTCTTGATGACGCTTTCCTATGAGTCCAATTGATCAAAAGAAGAGGCTATGTCTAGCTAAAGACAATAAAGAAAGGTGCTAATTGGGAGGAAAAATCCTAACACCCATAATGCAAACAACAACCACGCCACACCCAACTCCTCTAACATCGCTTGTCCAAGGAAGTTTCTTTTCTTTGTTTATTTTTTGTTTTCTGTTCTCCCCTCCCCTTTGTTAATTTTTGGTGTTCATTGTGATGTGTGTTATGTTCTTGTCACATTTTCTTTCCTTTTTGTGTTTCTTACTTTATGTTTTTCTACATTGAGGACAATTTAGATTTTAGGTGTGGGGGGAGGGATTTCTTGAATTTTTTGAAAATAATATTTTTTTTGCAAGTTAATGTGCATTATTTTGTTAAAATGGGAAAACATGATGGATAACAAGCATGAATAGTGATTTGATGATAGAATGACTATCTTTTTCCTCAATGGTTGATTTGAATAAAAAGTGTGCAAGATTTGACAAAAGCCTACTTAAATAAGTGAGAATTGAGCCTTTAAAGAGCAATTACATTCTTTATGTTCAACTTGTTTTTTTGTTGAGTGTTGTCGCACATGGTTGATCATTATAGAACGTGCTCTGTTATGCATACTGAGATCACTAACAAATTTGGTGCAATAAAGTGATAAAAGGCATCTAGGATTAAACTATTTTGGCTTTCTAAAACCTACCTTTGACATAAAACCACAAATTTAGCCCAAGCCTTATGTTTTTTTACCTTCATTTTCAACCCGTTATTAAAGGAATGGAAAATTAGTTACTTTAACTTATTAGTTGTGGTTTGAGATTGACATGTAATAGTAATATGTATAATTATATTGAAATCTCATGTTTTGATGCTCTACAAATGTAGAGAAATAAAGTTGTGAAGTGCCCCAAAAAAAATAAAAAAGAAAAAGAAAAAGAGCAGAAGTGTTAAAAAAAAGAAAAAAAAACGAAAAAAAGCAAGTTTAACCATGAATTGCAAGTCCTTGAATATCCTTTAAGAAATCATGAGTTACCTATGTTTTGGATCATAAATGTTCTTATTTGTTATCTTTTGTAATAATGATCCTTAAGATTTCTAAATTTTGATATTAGAACATCATTGTTGCCATTATTGCAGTCATTGTTGGAATGTAGGAGTAAGTTGAGCAATGTGGTATGTATCTCCTTTAATAACTATAGTCCAAATATCGTTTTTATCTTACCCCTGTCCTAAGCCCCATTACAACCTAATAAAAGACCTTTTTGATTGTTGCAATGGATTTACAACAAGGTTGTGATATGATATATTTGCAAGCATATGGTGATGTCATTCTATTGTGGTGAATAATATGAGTGAAATGTACTCTAAACACTTCTTAAGTGCATTGAGTGAATCTTCATGTTAGTCAAATCTAGTGCATTTTGAGTTTGGAAAGGTCATTGAGAATTGTGATGGTTATTATAGAGTTAAATCCTATGAAATGTTTGCGGCTTGATTGTGATATTTGTTCGGTGAGATAACGCATGCTGGCTAAATTTTACAAAAGAGTTGTAAATATATATTTGTTTAGGTTTGTTTTGTATTGTTTTGTTTTCAAGTCTTTTGAATGCTTAGGGACAAACATTGTTTAGGTTGAAGGGAATTTGATAAGTTATTAATTTATATATCAATTTGGGGTATTTTTAGAGCATATTGGATGGATATTGTTATGATTATCATGTTTTTATATTATTTTTGGAGGGTAGGAAAGAAGCTAAAATTGGCTAAATTAGAGGACAAAATGACAACAAGCAACAACTGGATAGAAGATGAATAAAACGATAGTCAATAGGAGAAATAAGAGCTCAAAATGCAGAGTCCATCAACAAAGAGCCAAAAACATGCAACATAGGTAAAATGACACAGCAAGAATACCTTGTATAAGCCAAGAGGAATAAAATGCAAGCAAAAGAGGAGAAAACGCATCAGCCAAAAAAATAAAAGGGAGGCCAAACACAAAGACTGCAAATGTTTTTATCACAGAAGGGTTTGTTTTTGAAAATAAATAAGACGTGTCTTTTAGAGGGAGATTACAGAGGTGGTTGGAGTTTTTGGAAGAGGTGACAGCTACTAGTTTTGGGAGATGTCTACGTTGCTTTCCATCTTTCAATTTCAAAAGAGAGAACTGTACGTGGGTGAGTCTTCAGTCTAGAATTTTTTTGGCTATCCCACATTGGGTTTCTTCTCCCAACTTCTTCTATAAGAATTATTATTTTTCAATAATATTCATATGTTCTTACTTCTTAATACCTTGTAACTAAATTATTATTTCTAGTTAAAGGAGTACTGAAGCATTAATTCCATGGAATTGTGAGATCTAGTTGTTTTTATCTGTCTTATTTACGCATGAGTATTTATCTATTCTCTGTATTTAGTGTTTATGATTATTTTAGGATTTATTAAATAAAAGGCCTATATTTGATAATCCTATAATAGTTGACAACTAATTAGAACTTCATATTCGTAATTGCGTGTTTGGACTAATAAAGTGGCAATCGACATAATTTTATCACCTCGCAATTGGCTCAATTGGTGTCATGGGAATTCATAATCTAATCTAAACGAACCAGGTTGTGTGTTTGTTGGTTAGAATTGGGTCTATCTAGATCTTAATGTTGTCAGAACATTAAATCCCATTGGGCAATTTCTGGGGGTTGTCTTTCGATTAAAGAAGTAATTAATGAGTATCCCTTAATTACTAAAAAATAAAAGAGAGATTAGTTATTTAGAGTGTTTGCCAACAACTATAACCAGTTTGTTTATGAATATATAAGTTGATTTTTATATTGATGATAAATTAATGAAATTAAGGCAGAAATACATCCTTTGACCATAAGCTTTCCCCTTGTTGAATTTTTAAAATTTATTTACATTATTAGTCTGTTTTTAGTTAAATTATTGTTAAATTATTTTTATCAATTAAAACCCCCAGTTTTACTGTTTATTTTTGTAAAAGAGATAAATCTACCGTTCCCTGTGGAGACAATCCCTACTCACTCTATACTCGTATTTAGTGAATTAAGGTGATTTATTTTTATTGGTTTGATACCCACCAATTTACACTACATTTACTTAATTAGAATAATTAAATAATAACTAGATGGCTCATTTTTTTTGATAAATGATAGTGACATTTCAAGATTTGGCTTTTAGAAAGAGAGGATATTGCTTTAGCTTTTATTCTCTCTCTTGCCTTCCATCAACTTTCTTCTATTCACGTCTTTCTATGGCTTTTTTTTTCCTTTGGTAGCAAGTGGTGGTTATGGAGGCTTGTGCACTGGCCACGTAGGCAACGTGAGGAAGAGATGATCGTGGAGTAGTGATCGGCTACAACAACATGTGAGGAGTTGAGGGAGAGACGGTAATAGCTAAGAGTTGTGAGACATTGGAGATAAAAAGGAGAGAAACAAAAAATATGACTATGTGAGAGTAAGAGAGATAGGTTACAGATATTGGAGGGGGAGGGAGGTAAATTTTTGTTTTGCAAAAAAGAACTTTCATTTTTTTGGGTAGCATTAACCTGTACCTACCGATATTTAAAATATCAGCTAAACACTGCTCAATTATTTTTATCAATTAAAACCTTCAATTTTACTATTTATTTTTGTAAAAGAGATAAATCTACCGTTTCTTGTGGAGACGATCCCTACTCACTATATACTCGTATTTAGTGAATTAAGGTGATTTATTTATGTTGGTTTGACGTCCACCAATTTACACTACATTTACATAATTGAAATAATTAAATAATAACTAGATCATGACTCATTTATTTTGATAAATGACAGTGACATTTGAAGATTTGGCTTTTAGAAAAAGAGGACATTGCTTTAGCTTTTATTCTCTCTCTTTCCTCCCATCGACTTTCTTCTATTCACCTCTTTCTATGACGTTCTTTTTTCTCTATTGTAATAAGTGGTGGCTGTGGAGCCTTGCGGCTAGACACGTAGGCGATGTGAGGAAGAGATAATCGTGGAGTAGTGGTCGGCTACAACAACATGTGAGGAGGTGAGGGAGAGACGATAGTAGCTAAGAGTTGTGAGACATCAAAGATAAAAAGGAGAGAGAGAAAAAATGTGACTATGTGAGAGTGAGAGAGATAGGTTACAGATGTTGGAGGGGGAGGGAGGTAAATTTTTTGTTTTGCAAAAAAGTCCTTTCATTTTTTTAAGTTTACAATACTGAGCAGTATTTAGTTGATATTTTAAATATCGGCAGGTATAGGCTAATGCTACCCAAAATTGCTGGTACCGACTGGTACCAAAAGGTTAGGTTTCATACTATTTTTCAATCGGTATGGTACCTTTTAGCCGATACAGTACGAAACTCTTAACATTGGTTTTTAGATGACTATTTATTTAATAATAATTATAAATTTCACTATTATAAAAAATGAAGTTTATCAATGTAATCATACAATATTTAATCTCCTCTTGATTAATGCACCCTTCAGAAATTTTCAATTTTGATATAAATTGTTTGTTTAGGAGAGTCAATGGGAGCTACTATACCAACGGAATAACCTTTCTATCGCGATTGGCCACAGATCCAGCTAATAAGCGTCAAAATACCAGGACCCATGCTAATTGATTTTGAAATGGTTAGAATGAAAAAGATCTATATGAAAATAATAGCAATTGTAATTAATAGTTGATCATTCAGTGATGCTAAAGATGAGATATGTTATTCTTCTGTGTTGACATTAATTCGTTTAACTTAAAAATATGACGATTTGTTTTAGTATTTCAGAATTAAAATTTAATTCAAAAAGTGATTTACACTTTTAATTTATAAATATTAGTTTCATTAATTTGAAAATAAAAAATGAGACTTAGCTTATATATCCTGTTTAAATTTTTAAATAATTAGAGTTATAATGTATTTAATATCGTAAATATATAAAATATGGTTCGATTTGTAAATACATCATAAATATCTTTTGATAATATCATAATAATTCTTTTATTTTTTATGTACCAGTACAATTTTTAGTCACCCCAGTTATTTCACAATTCAAACATTTGGTCTTTAATTCAATATTTTTTGAAAACTAGACCTAAAGTTAAACTGGTAGGATAGGAAATTTAAAGTTTAAAGGTTTAATCGATATTAAATCATTACAAAACTAGTTAAAGATTGAATAAAATTAAAAAATTTGAAATATGATTAAATGATGTTGTTTTTACTTGTGAAAAATTTTAAAGTTTAACTAAAAAATTGTTAAATAAAAATTAATTAATTTAATTTAGTTTATAAATTTAATTAACTTACAAAATCGGCTGATTAATTAATGTACTAATCAGTTAAATATAACAAGCGTTATTAAAATAAATAGAATCGAAAATTTAAAAACTGAATAAAAAAGTTATCCGACTCAAAGTTTTCACTATTCAATTGATCAAATAGATTTAATTTTTTAATCATTCGTTTAATTATAAGTATGGTGAGATTTAATTGCAAATAGGTATGGAATAATTCATGCATATCATCATAAAATGTATATTCTTAATATATCAAATAGAAGTATGATACATTAATTCGATTCACTAAATGTTATTATGTTCAATTATTGAATGATACTAAATTTGAATTGCATAGAATTTCCAAAGGAAAAACAATATTGAGAACCAAGTAAGCATGTCGCATAGATGATTCACTTGAAATTGGATAAATTGATTTGGAATATACATGTGTGAGATGTAAGAATGAATATTTGAAAGATGAGATATAGAAATTCAAAGGATTGATTTGAATGATGAATTTGGTCCATAGTAAGGTTCATTAAGAATTGGATCATTAATTTGTGTCCATATGTTGAGGAATATTGAATTGTGGATATAGTGTTTGGATATGATATGGATGGTACTTGATATAAGAGGTGAAAAACATTATGAACATGTGTGGTG
>JANVCQ010000009.1:21454761-21483028 GCA_025531925.1 Erythroxylum plowmanianum | reverse complement strand
GGTGAGTTTGTTGGGTACATTGGCATGGAGAATGAAGATGGTTGGGTTGACTGGATCAGTCTCCAAGTGGGAGAATTATTGAGATATGGAGCCTAATAAAATATACTGGACTTTACACCAAGCCCACGTTTCGTGGATCCAACTAAAAAAAACCTTAGCATTATGTTATTTTTATTTTATTCTCCTAGTGTATCGAAAAACAATTTACAGTGAATAAAAAACCCTAGTCGCCCGTGGACGTAGCCATATTTTGGTGAATCACGTAAATCTGTGTGTTCATTTATTTTCGTATTGTTCTTTGATTATTATGATTGATTGTCCATAAAATGTACAAAACAAAATCTAGGTAGTGGGCCCCGCAAGATAAATCCAAGGCGGTGGGCCCCACAAGATAAAATCGAGGCAATGGACTCTGTTTAGACTCACAATAAAAAATTTTACTTTCTAATGTGGAGGGTCCACCTTAGCGACAACCACAAAGCATACGGTAAGTTAGACCAACAGGAGAAGCTCTAATACCAGTTTGTTAAGATAAAATGCCCTCGGATCGGATATCGGTTGAATTTAATAGCCCAAAAAATAATAACGAAAATAAAGATAGACAAAATAAATGGGACAGAACACAAAAATTTACGTGGTTCGGTCAATGTGACCTACGTCCACAGCCATAGGGTGGGCAATTTTACTAATATGTGGAGAATGTATACAAGTACAAAGGTTAGAACAAAAGGCTTTCAAAACTCATAAGTATACAGAAAATAATTAAAGAGAGGATGAGAGGATTTGTAGGAAGGAGTGGTGTGTTTTTAAGCCTGCAACCATCCCTTCTATTTATAATTGAAGTCCCTAAGCATCTGTCCAAAAAATTCTTCAATCTGTGCGCAATCGTCGTTCACCAAAAAACCACGCTTGAAGATCTTGAAGCTTTTAGCCTAACATGGCTAAAAATACAAAGTCTCAAAGGTGCATCTATTTTTGACTTAGAGGAGGCCAAAACATGAGACCAATAGCCACCCATTCTTGACACATTGGAGGGGCCAAGGCATGCACATGCAACACAAACGCTGCTTCCACACGATTCTTTCCGCCTAAACAACACACATTAAAAAATTAAATAGTTCCCCATCAAACTCACTGATCTCTATCATATACCTCTTTATATCAATATACTAAATGGACTTAATCTTGATTGAGTTTGAAATGGGAAGAGTGAGTAAAGAGAAATCAAAATCAAATATACAATTGTACATAAACACGAGAAAAAGATTTTAAAAAAATTAAGAGAGAAGATAGAAAGATGCTTTTTGGTTTTTCGACAACATGAGGCAGGGTTGACTCTTGCTTCGAAAGACTCAATTCACTTGTATTTGCATTTAGTTTAAAAGTATGTATTTTATTGATTGTATTTACAACAATATATAAAGGTTCTACTAGAGCAACAATGGAAGGTAATCAATTATTATAGGAAATTTAAACAAACTTAGAAAAGAATATACCACAAATTATGCTTGTGTCTATAATTGTTTATTCCTATAATTTCCTAGTCAACTTTCTTTTCTGATATCTGCTAATACTCCTCGTCAATTTTGAGCATGAAAGTTCGAAATCCCCAACTTGAATAGCAAGCCATGAAATCAATCACACCCAAGTGCTTTGGAAAATACATCAACCAGGTTTTTTTTGGAAGAAACAGGCTGAGTTGCAATAGTTTGCGACTGAATATATTGTCGAAACAAGAGACATCGATTTCTATGCGCTTTATACGCTCATGAAAGACCTAATTAGCTACAATATAAATGGCAACATGGTTGTCACAAAATAAAGGAACTAACCCATTGTGGCTCACCCGAAGGTCTTGCTGGCCTTAGTAACTATATGATTTCACTAATTGTAGTAGGCATAGCACGGTATTCTGATTCGACAGAAGAACAAGAAACAACCATTTGTTTCTTAGATCTCTATGAAACTGGGGAAGAGCCAAGAAAGATAATATAGCCAGTAGTTGATCGTTGTGTCAACTGTTAATGACAATGAGCCAGTTGAAGGAACTTGTCTTGGAATTCCTTTGAGATAGTGTAGTATCCTGTAAGTAGTATCAAGGTGAGGCTGTTGTGGAGAAAGCATAAATTGATTGAGGGCATGCACTGCATAACTGATGTTTGGGCAATTGATAGTGATGCACAACAAATGATCCACTAAACGACGATACTATTCAGGATCATCACATAGTTCACCATAATCAAGTGAGAGCGTATGGTGTTGCTCCATGGAAATTTTGGTTGGTTTACAACCAATAAGACCAGTCTCAACCAGAACATTAAGGACATACTTGCGTTGGCTTAAAGCAATTCCTGTAGGAGACCATGCTACCTCAATTCCAAGAAAGCGTTTGAGTTTGCCAAGATCTTTGATGTGAAATTCGGCATCTAAATAACATTTGAGCTTAAACATACGAGTGGAATCTGTTCCTATAATGATAATGTCATCCACATATATGAGAACAACAATGAATGAATCGTTATAAGAAAAGTTGAATAACAAATGTTTTCGAAAACCATCATCAAGAAGTGAGGTGGTGAAATTTTGGTACCAATTACGAGATGCTTGACGAGGCCATACAAAAATTTTTGTAATTGAGAAACTCGTTGCACCCTCTGTTTAGCAAAGCCTTATGGAATCTTCATGTATGCTTCTTCTTCTAAAACTCTGTGCAAGAATGCATTATTCACATCTAGCTCATACAGTTACCATTTCTTAAATGAGGCAAGAGCTAACAAGCATCAAACAGTAACTAATTGGCATCCGGAGTAAAAGTCTCATGAAAATCAAAGCCCTCAACTTAGGTACAACCCTTCACAACAAGACAAGCTTTATAGGGCTCAATACTTCCATCAAACTTATGCTTGACTTTGTAGACCCATTTTGAGTCAATGGCATGCTTTCTAGGGGGTAATGGCTCCAAAGTCAATGTATGAGTTGCTTCTAAAACTTAAATTTCCTTGTCCATTGCCCCCTCTTCAATGTTAAAATTTTATTGCCTGAGAAAACTAATTTGGCTCATCGACTGATGAGATGGCCACCAAAAATGCAGATTGAGTGGCAAAAAATTTAGAATAAGAGAGAAATTAGAAAAGAGGATGTACCATTGAGTTAGATGAAGGAGAGGATGAGATCGACGCTATGTTTACGTGAGTAAAAGAGAGGGAAAGGTGTACCCATAACTAGATAAGTGACGTGAAACCTGTCACTATTGTTTGTTTTGATAAGGAAGGGTTCCTGAATAAACATTTTCATCATGTGATGCTGGTAACTTTGTCCCAATAGATTCAGTTACTCTACCAACTGGAAAAGGAGAATCAAATAAATATGAAAATTATTTTCAATTTAATAACACAACTAGAGGAATTGTTTGACCAATCACAGCAAATGGAAATGTTTCTTCCAAGAATCGGACACCCCGATCGAGAAACATGAATTCTTTTACCCTTGAGATAAAAAATCTTGTATCTCTTTTTTCCATTTGAATACCTAACAAAAACACCTGGTTTGGCATGTGGTGCAAACTTGTCTCGTGCCTCGTCATTTATATGTCTATAATAAAGACATCCACAACACCTCAAATGATCATAAGTGGGGCTCTTTCCAAGTAAGACTTCAAATGAGGTTTTATTTTGTAAGACAGAAAGTGGCATACGATTAATTAAGAATGCACTCACCCTAAAATGTAATCGGAAGATGCGCTCGAAATCACAATTCTCGAGCAACTTCTAAAAGATGCCTTTGTTTGCGCTCTATGACTCCATTTTGTTGGAGTGTGTATGTACAACTGGTTTAGTGCTCCACAATAATGATTCTTTAAATCATTACTAGATAATTCTAGGCCATTATCTGTTCATATGATTTTAACTTGTAAATTAAACTGTGTAAACCCAATTAAAAAATTGTAGTAAATATCTTCTACTTTCTGACTTGTGCTTATAAAAAATACTCATGTTGCTAGGCCAAAGTGATCCACTATAGTCAAAAAATAATGAGATCTAGAAAGGGATTTTGTTTTATAAGGCCCCAAATATTACAATGAACTAAGTCAAAAACATGCATTGTCTTATTCATACTTGAAACTCCCTAAGGATGTTTTTTTGTACAAATTGTGAATCAGCCGCAGCAACTATAAGTTTTTTGACAAATATGAAAACAAAAAAGATCAACTATGAAATAAACAAATCAACACCTGAGATTTGGTAATGCAGTTTGGCACACTTTACCTAGCTTAATATTTTCACCGATGATAATAGTTTTATACAAGGCTTTATTGAGCCGACTCACTCAACTCTTGACATTAACCCCCATCCTCACAACTCATTAAAATAAATCACACCCAATAATATGGCCACCTCGTACTAACTTCAACCGATGATTTTCTCAACAATATTTGATAATAAAGGATGAGAATAAAATAACTTAAGTGATAGAAAAAATAATGAACATTAATAAAGACAATACTTGAGATAAAAAGCAACTCCCCTAAATATGTCGCTTCATCAACGAAAGAAAGGAAAGTTGTCCACCAAGAATGTTGTTATAATCTTTCGATATTATCATCAAAACACCTCATACACAGTGGCAAAAAATCACCAATAAACATGAGCGTTTCTTCACTGAAATGTCACAAATATCACAACTGCAAATTCCATAAAAGTTGCTGGAATTTTTCGCACACCACCACCACTAATAACAACCACAAAAACACATACAATCAATACCGAATCAACCCAACAAAAAATCAAACCATTGAATAAGAATAACATCTACAAAGATCACAAAAGCTTCTGGAGTTTTCATATATCACAGATCACAAATAACAGCCACCAAAGCTACCACTTCATTGATAGTATGCAGCCCAATGCAATCACACAAAAACCAGAAAATCTAGCTACCAATGACAAAAACCGCACAACAATGGTCGTTCAAAGGTCAAAAAGATGCAGTTGCAAAGTTGGATAATAACAACGTAAAATCAGCCGCAAAATAATATCCAAGATAGCCCTAAAAATTCCAGCTACCAATTCACCATATGCCCATAGTTCCTCCACCCAAAAATGACACCAATACAGCCCCAATAAATCACGCACTCAGCAGATAAAAATTAGCTGCCGAAAGTAGATAATATCACCAAAGAAATCAACTACCTTAGTTAGCCATTATCCCCAAAATAGGCAGTCAAATAAGATTCCAAAAATCACCAAATATTATGTCTTATCTTCGTCAAGATATGATGATTTGATTCCAATTAAATCCTATCATAACTAAGATTTTTATCCCAAATAAATCTCATCTTCAAAGAGTCCCACATAAGATAGAATATTTATCATAATAGTATTCCTCAAATAATTAAGGATGTCTAATTACAAATAATGCCCAAAATTTCATAACACATATCTTAATAATCTCCCCCTTTTTGGCATTATTTGTCACTTGTCGAAACTCTCTTTTAAGAAGATAATTGGACACACAACATCAAATGCACATACCACATAGAAACTCCCCCTTAATCGAACATAAGATTCCAAATAATTTCCAAATAAGCACTTGGAAAATATCTAAATAAACAATAATCTAAAATTAACAAAACAACTAAGTTCTCCAGATAAACATATCAGCCACAGCCACTATATCATCCATTTTCTCCCTTAGGATAAAAAGATGTCAAAAAGCATGACTAATAGTCACGAAGATACCTTGAAATCTTCCCATAAATTGAACAAACATATCATATGAAAATAAACAGTCCTATATCTCTCTCTTAGGACAAAACAATGCCAAAATGAAGAATGCCTTTAATGTGATCAATCTCAGTGAATAAAGAAGCATAAAAATCAGCAGTGGGAACAACGAAAGAATCATAAACATGCCAAGATAACAATTTACCACCAGTCAAAACACTAGCCAACATATCATTATTTACATCAAAGTCATCCGCATACGACTGATTAAATTTAGAAACCCCAAAAATCCATTAAATGAATCATAATCAAACTTAACCAATCTCCTCCTCCCATAAACCTTATGAACGTATATTATCAAACTCATACAGCCCATAATATAGAGAGAAATCAAGATAAAACTTGAAAAACTCGAATCTTCCTATAGGTCTCCAATCAAGCATCAACATTTTCTCAACATGACTCCATAAATCAAAATCCAAAAGCAAAACTCTCAAATCATCAAGTAAAGCCTCATTTTCACATATAATATTCAACAAATAAGAAAAAGAAAAACACATACCAATCATTTGAACCTTAGAAAATCCATAAATCAAAAGCTCAAAAAGTCTAGACGTTAACTCCTTCGAGCCCTTTTTTTAAGCAACATCAAAATATACTTAAAAAATGTAAAGCACACAATCTCTGTGCTCCTCAAAAAAATGCAAACCTAGCCTTATTTCTCGTCACATTAACTTTTTCATCAGATATCTGGTTGGTTTCTCCCTCAAAAGCAATGAACAAATCCTCTATCTGACCAGTTTCTCTAACAGCAATAGTTAACTATGAATCTGGACAATTTCTTATTTTTCCTTTACTATGTCTTTGACTTATAATTGATCCTTTTAAACCTAAGTATGTTTTGGTAATGTGGGCTACTATTGCAAATTTAATGAAGAATGTCTAGATTTTTAGTTTTGGCCCATTGAAATATCATTTGTAGCAGCCTATAACAATTTGACCTTATGTGCACGATTACCTCACAAAAGTGACATGTAGGTATGCTTTTTTGTTTCTTCCTTGAAGTTTCTCCTTGGATAGATCTACCTACATAAATTTTCTTATCATTCTACTTAAAACATTCACCTTTATCGCCAATTCCTTGAAAGTCTCCTTTAATTTTACCAATTTCTAACAATTGTTCTAATTTTTTGGTATCTCATTTAGCATTCTTATTTCTTGTTTCGTACTGACTAGCTTAAATTTTGTTTCATCAAGCTCATATATTGTAGATTACAACTTCTTCTCTAAATCTTGAATGATGTTCTTCATAGAGGAGTTTTCCTTATTTAGTTTTTCATTCTTTTTGCATGTTTGCACCTATTTTGCATACATTAACTCATTGGTTTCATAAATATCCTATTTTTTTAATCTGAATCGTTACTATCACTGTCATAATCTAAAATTAAACTTTGAGATGATCCATATGTGTTTTCCCAAAATTTTGGACTATTTATCCATGGTTTCATCATCAGTTTCTTCCTTCTTAGTTGTTGTTATGCATGTAACTAGACTTTTGCTATATAAAGCAACTAACGCATCACTACTCACAAATTGTTCTTCACTACAATACTCACTTTTAGATTCAATCTCACTCTAAGTGCTTATATAAGACTTCCCTTTTCTCTTCTTCAAAGTGTTAGCACGTTTCGCTTGCACATGCCTAAAGCCTTAACACTCATGACATTGAATTTTTTTTCACTTTTCTTTCACCCTTTTGAGTTTTTGCTTGTTGTTTGAAGTTACTATTTGATAAGCTTCCATCATTTAACCTAAACTCAGGTCCATCTTTGTTTCAACTTTTTTAACCAACAATTTCTTATCAATAACTTTATATCCTCATTCTTAGCAGATTCATCTCTTAAGTCATTTACAACTTACCCATCTTAAGCTTGTAATGCCAATCTTGTATTCTTCTCTCGTTTATCTCCCAACAAATTCATCTCAAAGTTAGTAAGAATCCTAATTACCTTATCCAAAGATAATTCATTGATATCATGGGCTTCTTTAATGGCTGTAATTTTTGGTATGAATCTCGGAGGCAATGATATTAATGTCTTCTTAACAAGTTTTATATTCAAATACTTCTTCCTAAAGTGATGTGCTTGGTTTGATATGTCACACAATCTCTCATGGAAGTCTCCAATAGTTTCGCTCTTATCCATCTTCAACTCTTTAAATCTCACAACTAACATTTGAAGTTTCAAGGTTATCACAGATTTTGATCCCTCATGTATAGTTTGCAATGTGTCCTATGTTTCTTTTAGTGATTCACAAGATGATATCATTGAAAAGTAACCTTCATCAATGACACTAAAGATGGCATGCATGGCTTGAGAATTTCTAAGTTATGTGATTGGTGCATTCACTATCAATCAGCCAATACTCATTTGAAATATTATTAGAAAAATAAATTATAACAAAGAGTTAATCTTCCTCTTC
This sequence comes from Erythroxylum plowmanianum, assembly GCA_025531925.1. Classification (NCBI taxonomy): domain Eukaryota; kingdom Viridiplantae; phylum Streptophyta; class Magnoliopsida; order Malpighiales; family Erythroxylaceae; genus Erythroxylum; species Erythroxylum plowmanianum. The sequence goes on along the minus strand of JANVCQ010000009.1, from coordinate 21,474,824 downwards.
TTCATTAGCAATCTGAAAATCTACTTCTTGTTGCTGGTTTTGGTTCTTACAAATGATAACTTCATACCCAAGTTGATCGCATTTAATGCACTTAGCATTAGGCCTTTTCCAACACTTGACAAATAAGAAACATAGAGTCCATATATTTACTAGTGACACAAATCATATAATATCTCTAAGCAATAGCAATAGAAAGAGGAAAATGGAACACGTATTGAGAAAGTGGAAAAAAGAAGCTTGAATTAGTCAATATGGTTTTCTAGTTTTATTAGTTTTAACTCGTTAATGTCTTCTCCAGTTGTACTTCCTAGTTTTTTCTACACACAAATTGGAAAGGAAATGATATATGTCACATTCATCAATATAGATTGCTTCCAATATCTCTAGGTATGTCATAAACAGAAACTATAATTATAAGAAGAGACAATTGAAAAATGGTTGTCAACGATTAAGACTGAGACGAGGATGGTTGAAACTAAGCCATACTATTCTTCCCATGCTCAGGCATTCTTTGTTTATGATCTTATCTCACCTTTTGCTCTTCCAGTTTCTTAGTTTCCTACTACTCTAACATCTTCTATGTTACAATGTTCTTTGTTTTCTTTGATTTAGTTAACTATCCAACAATTATTTAATCTCTAGAAATTGTCAAAGCAGATCAGTTTACCCATTAGCTATTTTTTAATAAGAAATAATTTCATTCATAAACCCTAAAGGAAGCTAGAAAATTGCAATGTAGAGCTATTAAAGAGAAAAAAGGTACTAAGGATATAACAAAAATAACATTACATGTTAAGTAATGAGACTACTAAAAGACGACAACTATTCAATTTAAGTTCCATCTTCTTTTAAGAGAGGAGCTCAATTTTTGTGTGAGGATATAAGCCACTATAATTTCTTTATCCAATAACTCACCTATAAGCAAGAACATATTTATCAAATTAAGAATTCCTAAAAATCCTTAAGTTCCTTATCTTGCATATCTGATCTTTCCCCATTCTTTTATATTGATTATCAGCCCAAACTAAAATTTCATTCCAATTATTGTAGGGATAATCCAAGTTTAAGTAGTAAAGTATTTTGCCCCAAATGGAGGAAGAGTAGCCATATTAAAAGAAAAGATGAGAGGTAGTCTCATAAACCAAATTACAAAGGCAATAAACTCGTCAATTGAAATGTTGAGTCTGTCTTTTATTTCGATCTACCTTTGGTAGCTAACCATATGGTGAAGGAGGCTTTAGGCATCAATGATCCTTTCCAAACAACGTTATACCAAGGAATATAAGGAAGATGAGGTCTCCAAACAACTTTATCCCTCAAAAGGTGGTTAGGGGAATAACTTGGAAGATAAGAAAGCAATCTATCCATACCTCTTTTAGTGGCTAGCCAAGAATACTGATCAATAATTTTTGAGACTCTAATATGAGCTAGAATTCTAGTCAGAAGGGAAGAGATTTCACTTGATGTAGATAGAGGACTAAGAGGGGACCAATTATCAAACCAAAACCACGTGTCTTCTCCATTTCCAATATGTATTTTGAAAAGAGAGTAAATGATTTGTCTTTTCCTTAATATAAGAATAAAAGGCCAAGAATGCTCCTTATTTTCTTTTAAATGTCAAAAGTTGCATTCTTTCAAGTAGAATTCATTAGTATAATTGAGCCAAAATGCTTCTTTATCATTGAAGAGTCCCCATATCCTTTTTGCCACCAGCACTATTTGTATCAAGTTAATTAAGACAAAACCTAGGCTTTTTTCGTGCTTGTTCCATCATGACTCCTCCCGCTTAAATTTGGAGACCTTAGGATTGTCAGATTTACCAATCCAAAGAAAGTTCATATATTTCTCCATCTCCATGTTCGCTATTATTAGAACTATACTTTTGGACTTTATATTACTCTATCTACTTGTTTTAAAATTTGAATTAATCCTAGTCAATAATATGTTCTTAATAAGTCAAATTATTTGTAGATGATTTTGGGATGATTTGGAATTAATTTGACTTATTGCTATATGGATTTGAGTTTTATTTGGTCAATTCTCTCACATTCCAACTTTGTTGTTTGATAGGTACAATTGGGTAGATTGTGGGGGTAAAAGGAATAACTTTTCTTATGGATACCAGATTAAGGCCACTCAAGGCTGATTTCGAAGAAGACTCTGAGTTTTACAATTTCCGAGAAGACTCTGAGAAGAGATTATGTCAACTGGAAGGTCAAAGGCATAAAAATGTTAGATTGAGGCATGTCCGTTAAAATGACATCGCCTGGCAGGATGAACTTCCAGACCCGAGAAGGTCCGTTAAACAAACATTGATGTCCATTTAACGGACATTGGCAGGCAATACGGTCTGTTTTCCCTTGTTTAGGAAAAACTAGGTTTCTGGGACCAAGGACACTATAAATACTCAATTATTAGAACTAGAAAAGGGAGGCTAGACACTGAAAATGAGGTTACTACATTTGGGAGGCAAAAAATAAGAGGAAGATAGGGAATTTGGAGGATTTCCTCAAATATTGGAAGCAACATTCTCCTGTGTTTCTTCTACCTTCTCTCTCTACTCTTTCTTAAATGCTGAGCATCCCTTTGTGTATGATTTTTGTTACAATGTTCTGGAACTAAACCTCATTTTAGGGTGAGGGATGTAGCCTTTTTGGTGGATTGATTAGTATGTTATGGATTGTTGAATGTTGAACGAAAATTATGGGTTATGTTTGTCTTTCTTAAATCTCACTGTTGTTTCTATGCTTGATCTCCATAGATGCAATCTTAGGAATCATATGATGTATTGAAGGGTGAAATATGGTTTGGGCTATAGGAAGATGAATACCTTGGACTTAGAGTAAGAGATATCCTAAGCTAGGGTGAGAACTTGTGGTTGCTTGTTACTTATGGATTTGGTTAGTAAGTTTACACATTGAGAGATGGTGCTCAACTAGCTGAATACTCTTGTATGCTTTGAGAAGAGACATGGGTAAAGTTGTGCAACTTTTTTCATAACCTAACATTCAATCAATTTCAGATTGTATGAATCAATCCTTGAATTGGTGAACCCCAATCCCTAATTCTAAAACTTTGATTTGTCCCTTGCTATTATCTTGTTGGTACTTACAATTTACTGTTTATTCAACTCCAATCACATTTTAAAATTTTCTGTTGATAACATGCAAATAATTAGAATTAATTTGGCGGTGAATGAATTGGTCCTTTAGGGAGACGACCTTGGAATACTTAGTGTGTGGATACTAGAAATGACTTTATGCACTTGCAGAATCGATTGATCAAGTTTTTGACGCCGTTGCCAAGGACCATTTTTGTTTACTGCTATCATTAAGTCTAGTTATTACTTTTATCTATTTAATTATTAATCAAGTTCTCTTCCATCATTGAATTTTGAACCCTTGAATTTGTTTGATTTTAGGAGTTTCATGCACTTAAGGCATTCATGGAGTTTGAACAGCGAACCACTTATTGAATTCAATCCTGAAATTGAATGAACTTGTCGAAGGAACAACGCTCAAAGGAGGAGAGAGATGGTCAACAATAATCAATTTCCGGAACTGCATGAAGAACAAGATCTAGGGAATGAGCAATTTAATAGGTAAAACTAAGCTGAGTCGGTTGTTGTCAACCTCGCAGTAAGAAGAATTCGAGATTTTCAGATGCTGTTTATTGCAGGGAACCCTTCTTGCATTAGATTAACTGCAGCTGCGCGGAACTACAAGCTGAAGCAGATTTATTTGTCTATGTTGCCGCAATTTAATGGGATGCCTAGTGAAGATGCGTTAGCCTTTATGAGAGATTTCTATGCGACAGTTCAGACTCTTCCTTTGTATGGACTGTCGGAGGATGAGTTGAGGCTACAGTGTGTTCCTTATTGCATGAAGGGATTGGCAAGAAATTGGTTGTTGAGTTTAGAGGTGGATTCTATTGATATTTGGGAGAAGGTTATGGAGACTTTTATGATGAAGTGGTATCCAGCCCACAAAACTCTTGAGCTCTGAAAGATGATACATCGGTTCTCGCAAAAGGACGAAGAAACATTTCATGAGGCTTGGGAAAGGTTGAATGATCTTCTTAACCAATGTCTGCACCATGGATTTGATATGTATTCATTGACTCAATTTTTCTACTATGGTCTCAACGATCATAACCAAACTCTGGTGGATTTGAATGCTGGGGGGAATATTAGTGACTTGAGTTCTCAAGAATTGTGGAATATCTTCAAGAAAGTTGCAGAGAACTCACATTGTAAGGTAACTAGGAGCAAGGCTATTACTCTGAATGAAGTGGGTTCCAAATCTGACATGGCCTACCAAGTTGCTGAGATTAATAAGAAATTGAATTTGTTAATGAATGATAACAAGTCTAGTAGAGAGCCTTGTACTTTGTGTGGGAGATTTGGGCATACAGCTATGGGTTGCATGAACATTGAGATAACCTTGACAGAAGAAGAGGTAAGATATGTGAACAATGGTAGGCAATGTCAGAGACTAGACCCTTTCTCAAATACTTACAATAAAGTTGGAAGTTCCATCTAAATTTCTCTTAGAAAAATCAAGGGGCGGCAAAACCAATGGGACCACCAGGGTTTCAAGCACCATTAAAGCAACAATACTCAGCCCCTTCATCTTCTGCACCCCAACAATTCCCTTCCCCATGGGAGAAAAAGGTAGATCAACTTGAGGACATGTTTTCTCAACTTATGGGCAAGATGGACCAGAGTACCCAAGCTAGCTCTCAAGCAATCAACAGAATGGAGCAGAATGTTCAATCAAATCAAGTCGTTATTAGGAACTTAGAAGCACAAATTAGTCAAGTGGCAAAAGAAGTTAGTGAAAGAAGAGAAGGGAAGCTGCCGAGCAATACCCAAGTGAATCCGAAACAAGATTGCATAGCAGTTATTCTAAGAAGTGGTAAGGTTATAGAAGGTGCAGTCCCTAAGACGAAGGAGGCTCAAGATGTGGAAAGTGAAAAGGTGGATGAAGGGAAAGAACCTAAAGAAGTCACACAAAAGAAAGAATCCCCATCTAGTTCAGATTTTACCTTCATACCACCCATACCATATCCCCAAAGGGTAAGGAAGAGGACTGATGATTCTAAGTTTCAGAAGTTTCTCGACCTGTTCAAGAAAATCCACATCAATATCCCTCTTACGGAAGCTCTTGCGGAGATGCCTGCATACACCAAGTTTTTGAAGGAGATCATCTCCAACAAAAAGAAGTTTGACAACTTCACTACAGTAGCCCTAATGGAGGAGTGTAGTTTTATTTTACAAAATAAACTACCCCCTAAGCTAAAGGATCCAGGGAGTTTCACTATACCTTGCCACTTTGGCAAATCTAATGTTTTTCAGTGCTTATGTGACCTAGGTACTAGCATTAATCTTATCCCCTTTTCTCTCTATAATAGGTTGGGAATTGGAGAACTCAAACCAACTACGATCTCATTGCAGTTTGCTAATAGATCAATTCGATATCCTATTGGTATAGTTGAAGATTTAATGGTAAAAGTTGGTAAGATTATAATTTCGGCTAATTTTGTTATGCTTGAGATGGAGTTTGACATGCAGGTTCCCATAATTTTAGGAAGACCATTCCTAGCCACTAGTGGAGCATTGATTGATGTCCCAGATGGTAAGCTAACTCAACGGATGAAAAAAAGGAGTTTAATATTTTTAAAGTATTGAGGGGTTCCTCTTTTGATGAGGTGACTTATCAGATAGATGTAATTGATTCTTTCACATTTGAATTTATTCCTAAAATGATGTGTGATGATGCTTTGGAAGCATGCCTAACCTTAGGAATAGAAAAAAATGAGTGGGATGATGAGTTAATGGACTATGCCTATAGGTTGCAAGGTAATGGTTTTAGGTATAGACACCAAATTGAAGAGTTGGGCCCTCCGAAACCTAAACTATTGCCCTCCATATTAAACCCACCAAACCCTGAACTTAAACAACTTCCAATTCATTTGAGATACGCATTCTTGGGAGAATCAGATACTTATCCAGTTATTACTTCTTCTTCTTTGGACTCTTCTCAAGAGGAGAAGTTGCTAAGGATATTGCGTGAACATAAATTGGCTATTGCTTAGAATATTGCTGACATAAAGGGGATTAGCCCTTCTATTTGTGTTCACAGGATCTTAATGGAAGAAAATCACAAACCTAGCATGGAAAGTCAAGGACAGCTCAATCCTAACATGAAGGAAGTTATGCGATCTGAGGTACTTAAATTACTTGATGCAGGAATTATTTATCCTATTTCTGATAGCCCTTGGATAAGTCCAGTGTAGGTAGTGCCTAAGAAAGGTGGCATAACTGTTGTTTCAAACGATAGGAATGAGCTAATTTCTACTAGGGTTGTGACAGGATGGAGGGTATGTATAGATTATAGAAAAATGAATGCAGCCACTAGAAAAGATCACTTCACTCTTCCCTTTATAGATCAAATGTTGGAGAGATTAGCGGGGCACTAGTGTCACATGCCCTATGGGACATTTGCATACCATCGGATGCCCTTTGGATTATGTAATGCTCCTGCCACGTTCCAACGCTACATGATGTCAATATTCTCCGACATGGTGGAGAATATAATTGAGGTATTTATGGATGACTTTTTTGTTTTTGGTTCTTCTTTTGATGCATGTCTGTTCAACCTAGAACAGGTTTTGCAAAGGTGTGAAGACACCAATCTGGTGCTCAATTGGGAAAAGTGTCACTTAATGGTGCAAAAACAGATCGTCCTCGATCATAAAATTTCCCAGAATGGAATTGAGGTGGATCCAGCAAGAATAGAGGTCATCAACAAGTTACCACCTCCAAATTTGGATAGAGCGATACGGAGTTTTCTTGGACACGCCGGGTTTTATCGCTGATTTATCAAGGTTTTTTTCAAGATTTCTCGACCTTTATATGCTCTGTTGCAAAAAGATGTTCTTTATGAGTTTACTGATGAGTGTCATTGTGCTTTTGACAGGTTGAAGAAGGAACTTACCTCAGCTCTTATAATGGCCGCACCGGATTGGAATCTTCCTTTTGAATTGATGTGCGATGCCAGTGATTTTGCACTCGGGGCTGTCTTGGGGCAAAGACAGGACAAGAAGTTGCATGTCATTTATTACGAGCAAAATTCTGAATGATGCTCAACTTAATTATGCAACTACAAAGAAAGAATTGCTAGCAGTAGTTTTTGCTTTTGATAAATTTAGATCTTATTTGGTTGGCTCCAAAGTCATTGTTTACACTGGCCATTCTACCCTGAAATATCTACTCACGAAGAAAGATGCAAAACCAAGATTGATCAGATGGATCTTACTTTTACAGGAATTTGACTTGGAGATTCGAGATAAGAAGGGATCGAAAAATTCAGTAGCTGACCATTTATCACGACTGGAACAAGGAGACAAGCCAAGAGAGGAACCTATCAATGACACATTCCCTGATGAGAATCTGTGGTTCATTAAAGACAACGTCCCTTGGTTTGCCGATTATGTCAATTTTTTGGTGGCCGAGATCATCCCTGTTGATTATTCATACCATCGTAGAAAAAATTCTTATCTGAGGTGAGGAACTACTTTTGGGAAGATCCATTACTCTTTAGGAGATATGCCGATGGGGTGATCAGGAGACGTGTACCTGATGAAGAGATGCAATCAGTTTTGCATCATTGTCATGCTTCTCTGTATAGTGGACATCATGGGGCCAATAAAACAGCGGCAAAGGTTTTACAATCCGGACTCTATTGGCCGACTCTTTTCAAGGATGCTAGGACTTTCACCCTAACTTGTGATAAGTGCCAAAGAACTGGAAATATTGGCAGGAAGTATGAGATGCCTCAATCGTGGATTCAAGAAGTAGAACTATTTGATGTATGGAACCTGGACTTCATGGGACCGTTTCCAATATCTTTTGGAAATGAATACATCCTTATGGCGGTTGATTACGTATCTAAGTGGGTGGAAGCTATAGCATTATCTAACAACACGGGAGCTAGCATAGTCAAATTTGTCAAGAAGCACATATTCTCAAGGTTTGGTGTTCCAAGAGCTATAATAAGTGACAATGGCGTACACTTTCAGGATCATCAATTTAAATCGCTATTGTCCAAATATGGGTGTCATTTCAAGTTTGGAACCACCTATCACCCGAAGACTAGCAGGCAAGTCGAGGTATCCAACTGAGAAATCAAGCAAATTTTAGAGAAGACGGTTAATGCCTTAAGAAAGGATTGGGCATTACAGCTTGACGATGCTCTATGGGCTTATAGGACAGCCTATAAAACTCCCTTAGGGATGTCCCCTTATAGGCTAGTTTTTGGAAAATTCTGCCATCTCCCCGTTGAAAATGAACACAAGGCATTCTGGGCCATTCGGAAGTTGAATTTTGATCTTAAGGAAGCAGGACAAAGGAGACTAATGGAATTGAATGAGTTGGATGATGCTTTTGAGAATGCTCGCATATAGAAGGAAAGAACTAAGGCTTTTCATGACAAGCATATCCTGTGGAGGGAATTTAAACTAGGCCAAAAAGTCTTGTTATTTAAGTCTCGCCTGAAATTATATCCGGGGAAATTACGATCAAGATGGTTGGGACCATTCGTCATAATAAGGACATATCCACATGGAGCAGTGGAAATTAGGCGGGATGATCAACAACCTTTTGTGGTTAATGGGCAAAGACTTAAACACTTGTGTGTGAAAAGGGACGCGGTATGAGAGACCTCATTCATGGAATGTGATTTTGATTAATTAAAGCATTGTAAGATCTCATTGTTGCTAATTTGTGATCAAAATTATGAGGTATTATGTGATCCTATTTTTATGTTCCAATTCTCACTTATAATGCATTCGACTTATTTGAATGAACTATAGTGAGGATTAGAGGTGAAATGATGGAAAGGAAATGTTTGTGGGTACTGTTCATTTTAAGTAAACCCTCAGGAGACTATAACTCCTCCATTAAGGACACATAGTGGTTCAAAGGCTTGTGGCATAGGCTAAATGTCACCGTACACCTATGAAAGTGGAATCATTAATTTGGTTAAGGATTCGGTAGGGAGTTTTCTACCATTTTGCTTGGGGACAAGCAATAATCTAAGTGTGGGGGAATTTTGATAAGTCAAATTATTTGTAGATGATTTGGAATTAATTTGACTTATTGCTATATGGATTTGAGTTTTATTTGGTCAATTCTCTCACATTCCAACTTTGTTGCTTGATAGGTACAATTGGGTAGATTGTGGGGGTAAAAGGCATAACTTTTCTTATAGATACCGGATTAAGGCCACTCAAGGCTGATTTTGAAGAGGACTCCGAGTTCTACAACTTCCGAGAAGACTTCGAGAAAAAATTATGTCAACTGGAAGGTCAAAGGCATAAAAATGTTAGATTGAGGCATGTCCGATAAACGGACATCGCCTGGCAGGATGAATTTCCAGACCGGAAAAGGTCCGTCTAACGAACATCGCCTAGCATAATACAGTTTCAGACCCGAGAAGGTCCGTTAAATGGACATTGATGTCAAACAAATTCAAAGGTTCAAAATTCAATGATGGGAGAGAACTTGAATAATAAATAGATAAAAGTAATAACTAGACTTAATGACAGCAGTAAACAAAAATGGTCCCCAACAACGGCACCAAAAACTTGGTCGATCAATTCTGCAAGTACACAGAGTCATTTCTAGTATCCACACACTAAGTATTCCAAGGTCGTCTCCCTAAAGGACCAATTCATTCACTGCCAAATTAATTCTAATTATTTGCATGTTATTGACAGAAAATTTTAAAATGTGATTGGCGTTGAGTAAATAGTAAATTGTAAGTACCAACAAGATAACAACAAGGGACAAATCAAAGTTTTAGAATTAGGGATTGAGGTTCACCAATTCAAGGATTGATTCATAAAATCTGAAATTGATTGAATGTTAGGTTATGAAAACAGTTGCACAACTTTACCTGTATCTCTTCTCAAAGCAGACAAGAGTATTCAGCTAGTTGAGCACCATCTCTCAATGTGTAAACTTACTAACCAAATCCATGAGGAATAAGAAACCACAAGTTCTCACCCTAGCTTAGGATATCTCTACCTCTAAGTCCAAGATGTTCGTCTTCCTATAGCCCAAATCATATTTCACCCTTTAGTACATCATATGATTCCTAAGATTGCATCTATGGAGATCAAGCATAGAAACAACAGTGAGATTTAAGAAAGACAAACATAACCCATAATTTTCGTTCAACATTCAACAATCCATAACATACTAATCAATCCACCAAAAAGGCTACATCCCTCACCCTAAAATGAGGTTTAGTTCCAGAACATTGTAACAAAAATCATACACAAAGGGATGCTCAGCATTTACGAAAGAGTAGAGAGAGAAGGTAGAAGAAACACAGGAGAATGTTGCTTCCAATCTTTGAGGAATTCCTCCAAATTCCCTATCTTCCTCTTATTTTGTGCCTCCCAAATGTAGTAACCTCGTTTTCAGTGTCCATCCCCCCTTTTCTAGATCTAATAATTGAGTAATTATAGTGTCCTTGGTCCCAGAAACCTAGTTTTTCCTAAACAGGGGAAAACATATCGTATTGGCCGCCAATGTCCTTTAAACGGATAGCAATGTCTGTTTAATGGACCTTCTTGGGTCTAAAACTATATTCTTCCAAACGATGTCCATTAAACAGACTTGAATGTCCGTTACACGGACCTTCTCGGGTCTGGAAGTTCATCCTGCCAGGCGATGTCTGTTTAACAAACATGCCTCAATCAACATTTTTATGCCTTTGACCTTCCAGTTGACATAATCTCTTCTCAGAGTCTTCTCGGAAGTTGTAGAACTTGGAGTCCTCATCAAAATCAGCCTTGAGTGGCCTTAATCCAGTATCCATAGGAAAAGTTATGCCTTTTACCCCCACAATCTACCCAATTATACCTATCAAACAACAAAGTTGGAATTTGAGAGAATTGACCAAATAAAACTTAAATCCATATAGCAATAAGTCAAATTAATTCCAAATCATCCCAAAATCATCTACAAATAATTTGGCTTATCAGTTCTTATCCCTTAAGATTTAGTTAGCCAAGTTTTTCATTTTGTAGATCACGATAGTAGTTGCTAAATCATAATTTTATTGAATTTATGCTATCTAAGTATTATAAATATAGAACTTAACAACTCAATAAATGTACTCTTCTGTTGCTACATTTTTCTGATATCTGTATATCCTATTACTTTTAATATATCAATAATTGGTATCATAATGTTATTCTTAAGGGATCTATGAATGAAACAAGTGTTTCTAAGTAAGCTAAGAGTCACTAAACACTACGCTTCAACATTAGAATGTCAAACATGAAAGGAGACTCAAGTTTCTCGACAATAGCACCACCGATTTTCAATGGTGAAAATTATAACTTAAGGACAGTACGAATGGAAACCTACCTAGATGCTTTGGATCTATTAGAGGTAGTTGAAAAAGACTACAAATTACTTGCACTACTTGGCAATCCAACAATGGCTAATCAAGAATCACAAGGTTAGAAAACTAAAAAAAGCTAAGGCAAAGGCAAAGGCAAAGGCAAAGCCATGCCTATTTGTAGCAATTTCATCAACAATCTTTACTTAAATCATGTCTTTAAAATCAGTCAAAGCCATATGGGATTATCTCAAAGTAGAGTATGAAGGGGGTGATCGAATCAAAGGGTATACAAGTGTTGAATCTCATTAGAGACTTAGAGTAGTAAAAAACCACCAAGGAGTATTCTGAGAGGCCTTTGAATATAGCATACAGAGTAAGATTGCTTAACATATAAATACTTGTGATTTAGGTTGTTATTATATCTTATCATCTTAGTTTAGCTAGTTATACATTCTTATCTAACATGATTATTTATTTTTCATTAGAAATATTCATTTCCTGTTATGCCTAGATGTTGTACATCATTTTATTATGAAAATACATAAAAATCACAACCAATTCAATATGGTTTTATGGTATCAGAGCCATTATAAATATACTTTTTGGCTCATAAGTTAACATTGTTATAAACATCTAAACCAACAATTTGATTATTGTTTTTATTTGTTGCTTCTAATTTTAGCAAATCCAAGAATAATCATCTAAGAAAAGTCTCAATCATTTAGGTCTTATATCTTATTATTTCATCTCTTAACTATTAGGTTTAAATTGCAATTCAATTATATTTAAATTATAAAATTTAATTGAAATAATTTCAAATTAAATTTAAGTTCAAAAAAGTAACTAATTTGGATCATTTAGACTAACATAAGTTTATTTTATTTAATAAGAATAATCAATAAAGAACTATTTTCTTTTTCATTTAGCATACAAGACACTAGGGACCATACATTGGTTAGATTTTATAAAAAATAAAAAGCTAAGAAACAATAAATCAGTCATTGCTAGCATGGAAGACTGTATCTATAAACTGTAGAAATGAGTGAGGATAAAACTCTTTTTTAAAAGTAAACATCGCACAAGAAGTGAAGTGATTGTGTATCATACCCACCAAGCTCCTATTCTTCTTGGGTCATCTCAATGACTTCCCTTCTTTCATAGCAAGTACAACAACAATGATCCTTTCTTCCAAGAGTTCAAGTGATACCATCATCCTTTGCTTCTTTGACTTTGATTTCTCGGCCTCTAACGACACGTTCCAGCTCTTGCTTTCAACTTAGAATTTAAAGTTCTAATTATAAAGCAAACATATGCAAGATGGGGGGAATTGTTTGTAAAACTTTTGCAAGTTAATTCAATCCATATAATAAACAGATCCTAGTTAATGAATAAAAATAGTAAGAGCCTGTCAGACAATAAAGCCCTTTAAATGATAGGAGCTTATTAGTCGAGCCTTTTATAAGAAAGGACCCTACTTAAACAAAAGGAGTCTACTGAATGATAACTCTTGTTAAAACAATTTAAAATAAAAGATGCCTATTAAAACTAAAGGAACCTCTTGCAAGTTAAAAACAGAAGGAGCCTCTTATAAAAGTGAAGAAGTCTCTTGCTAAAAAGAACACACACACATGCAAATATAATGCGAAAATTTAAAATTTAAGAGTAGCGAGAGAAGTACACAGTCTATTAATACTAGTTCGACTTACAAGCCAAGCCTACATCTAATTCCCAAGTATCCAACTTGAGTGTTTTACTATAAAAACCAAGTAGTAATTTGACAAACCTTTTCAAACTCACGAATACATATTTTTCAAGGTTCTCGAACCTTCCACACTTAAAGTGTATAACAAGCTTCTAAAAGCTCATAGAAGAATAAAATGTAAAATCAAAAGTAAGTTCTCAAGTAACAAGTTCTCTCTTAATAGAGTAATTTCATTTTCTAGAACACATTAAGAATGATATGAATCTCAAAAAGGTAGATGTTGCTCAAATGTTTCAAAAGTCTATGTATGCTCATTGCTTCACAAGTGTTGTTGTTCTTCTTTAAATAGTCAATTTCTTCGACTAGTTGTTGCTTCATCTTAATTCTAAGTTGACTTTGGATTTCAATATCATCTCATCTAGAACAAAAATTTATGGAGTTAATTTTTCGAAAAGATAAGATCCTCCCAGATGTTAATAAGGAAAGTTTACTAAGAAGGTTTCTGCAAGAAAGTAAGTAATTTTTCTATGATTTTATTTTCTTTCAAAAAGAAATATCGTTACCTATATAAGGAAATAAATCTAATTTAAATTTTGAAATATTATACAGTTATCACCAAAATCGTTAAATAGAAGCCTTGAGCTAACAATATACCCTTTTTTATGATGACAAGCAATAATAGATATATTTTTCAAAATTCAAAGAGATGATAGATGATTTTGAAAGATAAGTGTGACTTTTATATGTTCAGACATTATTAAAAGGAACCTGTCTCTTAAAAAAGGAACCTATCATTTATATATCATAGATTTTAACAAGTTTAACAACATAATTAATCAAATATATAATCCAAACAATATTGAGAAATATGCATTGAGCAGCATTAAAAGATATATCATCATATATGCAAAAATATATCAACATAACCTCTCCCCCTTTGTCATTATCAAAAATAATAAAGTATAAGGAGGAGTAAAATAAAACATAATGAAATATGATTAGAAACAAAATTGACACAGTCAGTGAAGAGTTTTCCTAAGGAAAATTTGCAAATACAGGACTTAGTTTTGAAGGCTGTCAAATTTTTCACATATTTGATCCTGATTAAGGCGAATGTCCGTCCATTGTTGTAAGATCAGGTCATTCATGCTTTGGAGTGGAACAGAGGTTGACTTTTGTAGGGTTGGACTCAACATACCTATAGCTCTTTCTGACTTCTTTTCAACCCACAAGTCATCCTTCATCTTATGACCAAATTGATAAAAAATGAAAGAATGAAATTTTGTTAGTTCATACCAATTTAGGTTATCAAACAACACTCCAAAATATGCAAAAATCTTAGTCAACAGCATTCCATAAGATGGACCACCAGTTGTTTTCTTATGACTTCCTTTGTCTACCATAAACTTCAGGATCATTGTCGGGAGATTCATCTTATTGCCCTTTAATAAATTATAAACCACATATGTGTTTAGGAGACTACACCTCTCTACCGAACTACTCCTTGAAAAAATGGAGGTAGCTGAAATGGATGTAAGGCATCTTGGTAGAAGGTCTAAGTGTCTACACTAAGGTCTCCCTTCATGGGCATTTTTAGTATTCATAAAAATGAAGTTCACTACTTTTCCCAGATCAATGTTAGCAGTGTCCCACTTATGTCAAAAAAGGTTTGTCCTGCCTTCAAGAATTATACTCAGAATGCTTCCTAAGATTTCCTCTATAACCAAAATTCCACAATTGAGTACCCAAGAGATGACTACCATCTTCCCATCAATTTCTTCCTTTCTCATATGTGTGTAAAAAATTTTGACCAATTCATCACATACAGTTTCGTCCAAGTTTAAGAAATTCTCCCAACCAATAGTAAGAAAATAGGGAGTGATGGCAATACCTATATCATCGAATAGATAGGGAGGCAAGATGCATCCAGCTACCACCTTTCTCTTCTTGTAGTGCATCTTGTATCTTGCTTCAGACTCCATTAACTCGAATAACTTTACTAGTGCTAAAACCTCTCCCTTCTAAAGAATGGTTAGTTTCTTCGATTTTGTTCTTTTGGCCTTAGGGGTTTCTTTGAATAAAGCCTCTTTAAGGAATAACTCATTCCTTGTCATGACATCCTCAATATTTTCTTCGGCTAAGGGCTCTTTGCCTTTTCTTATTTCTTCCCTTGTTATTTTCTTTTCTTCTTTTATTCTTTTTCTTTTTCTTCTACCTTAACAGTTTTTTTTTGTGGGGCTTATTTTCTAACATTTCCTCTGGTCCATGGTCTTTTATCCAACTGAGAAGGTTCTTCATCTTAACCACCATCATTTATTGCCCAGTGCACTTTAGACATTTTCTTTTCTTTGTGACCAGGTTTAGGATTTGTGGAAGTTTTTGGATGGAATCTCACTTTTTCAGTAACCCCCCCTAAAGTCTCTTCTTCTTCACTTTATTCTTTCTTTTCGTCTCCCTTTTCTTTTCCTTTTTCTTCTTCTTCTTCTCTGAGTCAGAAGCATTATGTTTTTGGATTGTTTCTTCTTTGTCATCTAAGAGAAATCACGATAATTTAAAGACAATATAGCAACAATCTTCCTTTTCCTATCTTTAAAGGTCTCTTGACTAGGTATTTATGAAGTTTGGAGTTTTGAGGAGATAGAAACAAGTTCGGTAGTAGTGTTAGAAACAAGTTCGGTAGTAGTGTCCAGAGAACCTACCATGGGAGACAAAGGCAAGGAATTTGAAGCAAAAATTTGTTCATGACAAGGTGTTTCACCCTTGCTAGAAGTTGAAGTTAAAAATTTCTTCTATCCTTTTGATTTTGTTCTTGCCATTGTAAAAGAGCTTGGTGAAGTTTAAGAGAGAAAAACAAGAGTCAATAAGAATGAAGAGAATTAGGGTGCAGAGAGAATAAGTGGCATAGATGAGAATGACAAAGACGAGATAAGTTTTCTTAGGGTATACTATGTGATTCCTGAGCATTGATCTCGTGAGAGGATGAGTAGACGTATAGGTCAAAAGATGAAGTGTAATTGGTTTAGTATCTTCTGACAGACACATACGTAGAGTTGTCAGACTGTATGCACATTTTTTAAAAAGCTGAAATGACTTCATAAATGATTCCCTATTTTTAGAACATGTGTCACCAGGAATGTCAACCTGAGAGAAGCCTTCTAAAAAGAAGAGGAGCCTTATAATCTTGAAGAAACCTACTATCCTAAGAGAGACCTCTAAACTAAGAGGCACCTTCTAAACTCTAAGGACCTTACTAAACTAAGAGAGAATTTCTACGGAATTAGAATAGGAGCCTGTTAAACTAAATGCAAAGACAAGTAGTAGAGAATATTTATGCAAAATATTATCAGAAAGTTTGCACATACCAAACTCTTTTCTTAACACACAAAATATATCTTTAGAGAGTGACTTGATGAAAATATGAGCTACTTGATTCTCAATATTAACATAAGAAAGATCAATGGTTCCTTCTAAAGCATGATCTCTAAGAAGATGGTGTTTAATTTTTATATCCTTAGTCCTAGAATGATGCATGTGATTTTTAGAAAGATTTATAGTACTAGTATTATCACATAATATAGGAATATGAGAAAAGTTTAGAGAAAAATCTTGTAGTTGATGCTTCATCCTTAAGATTTAAGCACAACAATTGGCAGCTGCTATGTATTCCACTTTAGTCGTTGAAAGCGCTATGCAATTTTAGTTCTTATAGAACCAAGATACTAGACATCCTCTAAGAAATTGATAGTGACGACTTGTGCCTTTTCGATTGACTTTATCGCCTACATAATTTGCATCACAATACCCCACTATGTCAAATGAATTAGTTTTTGAATAACATAGTCCAAATCTATAATTCCGTGGAGATATTGAAAGATTCTTTTAACTACTTGAAGGAGACTTTCTTTTGGATTTGATTGAAAGCATGCACAAAGACACACACTAAGCATAATATCCGATCTTGAGCTTGTAGGATATAGTAGTGATCTAATCATTCCTCTATACTTTGTCTCATCCATAGCTTTGCTTTCTTCATCTTTATCAAGTTTACTTCTAGTGTACATGGGAGTACCCATCAGTTTGGCATTCTCAAAATGATATTTCTTGATTAGTTCCTTTATGTATTTGTCTTGGCTAATGAAGGTTCCTTTTTTTGTTTGTCTGATTTGTAATCCAAGAAAGAATGCTAATTCTCCCATCATGCTCATTTCAAACTCTCCTTGCATTAATGCTAAGAATTATTCATAGAAAGATGGATTAGTAGCACCAAATATTTTGTCATCAACATATATTTGCACTATGAGTAAATCATTATCCTTCTCTTAAAAAATAAGGTTTTCTCGACCTTTCCTCTTTCAAAGTTATTCTTAAGCGAAAAGTTACTTAACCTCTCATACCATGCTTAAGAATCCTGCTTTAAACCATACTGAGCTTTGATTAACTTCATCACGCAATTTGGATGATTTTCATCTTCAAAACCTAGGAGTCGCTTAACAAATATTTCTTCATTAATGTAACCATTTAAGAATGCACTTTTAACATCCATTTGGAATAACTTGAAGTCTTTATAGCATGCAAAGGCAAGTAAAATTCTAATTGATTCCAATCTAGCAACAAGTGCATAAGTTTCATTAAAATCAATACCTTTTTGTTAATTGTAATCTTGAGCTACAAATCTAGTTTTGTTTCTTACCTTCTTACCATTTTTTTAAGTTTGTTTCGAAATACTCCCCGAGTCGAATGATTAACTTGTTTTAAGGATGAGGTACTAGATTCTAGACTTTGTTTTTTTTCAAATTGATTC
Source organism: Erythroxylum plowmanianum (assembly GCA_025531925.1). Classification (NCBI taxonomy): domain Eukaryota; kingdom Viridiplantae; phylum Streptophyta; class Magnoliopsida; order Malpighiales; family Erythroxylaceae; genus Erythroxylum; species Erythroxylum plowmanianum. The sequence continues at coordinate 21,456,901 of JANVCQ010000009.1, read as the reverse complement.
AGTTTGTCTTTCATGGCTAAAAACTAGTTTTAGTCAGTAAAGGCCTCTTCAACGGTCTTTCGTCAGTAAGGGCCTCTTCAATGATCACATGTTCTTGAACGATGATCTTGTTCTTAGACTTTTAGAGGGATCTCTCAAAATATATTGATGTGTATCAAGACCTCTCCATTCTCTCGATATCTTTCGTTTCATAGACTCCTGTTGAGATGTAAGGTGTAACACCCCACTCCTACAAGACCCGAACCTGACATCGTGGATGATACATGAGTCCGTGCTCCGTAAGGGTGGCGTATTAGAACACTCAATCTATCAAAACTCAATATAAATGTTTTTTTTGAAACATCATCATAAGCGGAAATCAATATTCAAACCAAGCCCGTTTTATTTCATAACATTTCCATTTATAGCATTACAACCATTACACAAATCATCAAAATTTCACTTTCCACTTGGGCCCATTACAAAGGTAAAACACTTATAAATATGATATCATTACACTTCAAAATCATTTACTATCATTTCCAATTTGGAAAGTTGGTACAGAACAAAATTATTTACATACTTTTGATCCAATCATTACTAAAAACACAATCTGATATATAAATAAGAATAAGAATGCAGACGTGAACTAATCCCGACCCCTATGTAATTACATTGATTATGGTCAATTAGAAGAAATTATTCTAGTGATGAAGTTATATGGGAAATGGAGGAGCATATGAGGAAAGATTACCCCTGCCCTATTGATCTATCAGATATTAATTTCGAGGATGAAATTTCTTTTAAGGAGGGGAGAGTTGTAACATCCCGTTACCCATATTAAGGATCAAAAGAATACCCCGTTAGGCAAACAGGAGTATACCTACAACCTACAAGTACAGGATAGGGGTCGGGATCAGTTCGCGTCTGCATTCTTATTCTTATTTATATATCAGATTGTGTTTTCAGTAATGATTGTATCAAGAGTATGTAAATAATTTTGTTCTGTACCAACTTTCCAAATTGGAAATGTTGGTAAATGATTTTGAAGTGTAATGATATCATGTTTATAAGTGTTTTATCTTTGTAACAGGTCCAAGTGGAAAATGAAATTTTGATGATTTATGTAATGGTTATAATGCTATAAACGGAAATGTTATGAAATAAAACGGGCTCAGTTTGAATATTGATTTCCACTTATGATGATGTTTCAAAAAAACATTTATATTGAGTTTTGACAGATTGAGTGTTCTAGTACGCCAACCTTGCGGGGCACGGACTCATGTATCATCCACGATGTCAGGTTCGGGTCTTGCGGGAGTGGAGTGTTACATAAGGAACTTGCTCTATTTTAGCTTTAGAGAGGCCTTCTTGATTTTGTAATTTTGAAGGTATTATACGTGTAGTTTGATTCTTCGATGTAGTTTTAGGTACCAATGGATGCTCTTCATCATCTGAGTCAGTTGTTGTTGTCAAAGGTAATGCTTTAACAAATATCACATGTAGCGATTCTTTTATCTGCTTTGTTCTTTTATTATATACTTTGAATCCTTTACTAGCAGTAAGATAGCTTTGTCTGATCTTGCACCAAACTTTCCAAGGTTGTCTTTTCCATTGTTTAGAACAAAACACTTACAACGAAATGCTTGAAAGTAAGCAACATTTGGTTTTCGTCCTTTCCATAACTTATAGGGGGTCTTTTTCATAATACGTTTTATAAGACATTTGTTAAGTACGTAACATGTTGGACCCCATTTTCGGAGTCTAACTCAGAGATCATAATACGTGAGCTTATTCCCAAATTCACTTCCTTTAATGCAACATCATTTCATATTCATTCCACTACCAATATTATCTCATCAAACTTTCTATTTAATCCATTATTTACAACTAATTCTCATCCTTCACAAAAATCCTGTAACCCTTTGCTATAACATGTCTCCCTTATATATATGTAACGACAATCCATACGCAAAATAATCATCTCAAAGCGGTAACTCCCTCAAGTATATCCATTTTCAACTCAACACCATCTATACATAATTCATAATTCATTAACATCAAAAGATAAGAGTTCTTACAAAGCTGTAATGACATTTCAAACCATAATACATCAATGTCTCAAAATTCCAAAATACATAAGATACTTGAACTAATAATC
>JANVCQ010000009.1:21422086-21438583 GCA_025531925.1 Erythroxylum plowmanianum | reverse complement strand
CTTCTCCGCCTTGTTGATATCTTCAATAGTTTGATCTTCAATAAACATAGCATCACGACTCCTGATAAGTCTTTTCTATACCAGATCATAAAACCTATAGCCAAATTGATCTTGACCATAATCAATGAATACACATTGTCGTATCTTGACATCAAACTTTTTCCTTTCATCTTTAGGAATATGGACAAAGGCCTTCAACTAAAGACCGACAAATGGTCATAGAAAACATCCTTTCCTACCCACACCTTTTCTGGAATTTTATACTGGAGAGGAACATATGGTGAACGATTTACTGCATAAACAACTGTAAGTAAAGCTTCACCCCAAAATACCTTAGGCAACTTTGAATGTGAAAGTAGGCATCTGACTCTTTCCATCAAAGTCCTGTTCATCCTCTCAGCTACGTCATTCAATTGCTGTGTTTTTGGTGGAGTCATTTGATGTCGAATACCATGTTCTTTACAATAAGTATCAAATAATCCGATATACTCTCCACCATTGTCTGTCCGAATACATTTAAGCTTCTTCCCAGTTTGTCTCTCTATTAAGGCGTGAAATTGTTTGAACACATCTAGCACTTGATCTTTAGTCTTCAAAGTATAGGCCCACGTTTTCTTGGAATGATCATCAATACAAGTCACAAAGTACTATGCATTACCGAGTGATTTTGGCAATGGTCCACACAAATATGAGTGAATCAAATCTAGAACATTCTTCATTTTAGATGAGGAGAACTCTGGAAAGAAATCCTGTTTTGTTTCCCTACTAGACAATCTGCACATTTCTTCTGATGTATCTGATTTAGACCAGATAGCATATTCCTTTTTACAAGTTGACTCATCCCTTTCTCACCAATGTGGCATAGTCTTTTATGCCACAAATCAACTGTATTAGCATTCTCCACTGTATTAACAACATCACTGGAGAGCTTTGCCTGCATCATATGCAGTCTTGAGTGCTTTTGACCTTTGGCCACTACTAACGAGCCCTTAGTAAGCTTCCATTTTCCATTTCCAAAAGTATTTCGGAAAGCTTCATCATCTAGCTTGTTTACATAAATCAAATTTAGACGCATATCAGGAATGTATCTGACATCTTTCAGCAACAGTCTTGAACCATTTGCTGTCTCTAAAGAAACATCTCCTGTGCCAACAACATTTGACAGATTTCCGTTTGCCATCTTAACAACGTCATAATTCTCAGGTGTGTAGGATGAGAAAAGTTATCTGTGAGATGTAACATGAGCAGCAGCTCCACTGTCAAATATCCAACTTATTTCTTGGGACACCAAGCTGATTATCTCTGTATCAATAACAAGGTTGAATACATCAACAATGTTACTTTGTTCATCATTACTGCTTTCGTCTTTCTTCACATCTTTGCCTTTTTCTTTATTCAACTTTCTACAAAATATCATGATGTGACCTTTCTTCTTGCAGTAATGACATTTCACATTTGCATATCTGTTTGACTTTCCTCTGCTTTTGTCTTTGGACTTTGGACCTCTGGATTGACTCCTTCCTATATTTTCTGTAAGCAGAACATCTGAATATGATGAAGAGGTTGCAAAGTGTAATTTACATCTCATCTCTTCATTTAGTATATTGCTTTTAACAGACTCCACATTTAATACGTCATTTAGTGCAGTATTTTTCAAATACATCTTTAAAGTCTCCCAAGACTCTAGTAATGAAGCTAGCACCATCAAAGCAATCACCTCGTCATCAAACTTTATGTCCATCTTTGATAAATGATCAACCATTCCTTCCATATTGTTTAAATGATCAGCTACAGAAATACCCTCTTGATATTTTATCTGCATCAATTTTGTCAGATAAAATAATTTATTGTTGCCAGTCTTTGAAGCATACAACTGCTTCAGCTTATTCCATAATGTTCTTGCATAAGTCTCGTTACAAATGTGATTGTACACATTATCATCGACAAACTATCGAATATAACCATACGCTCGTTCACGCTCAAACTCCCAATCTTCGTTAGACATCTCCTCCAATTTAGTTATCAAAAATACCAGTAAATGCATCTTTGTAATCAACAAGAGATCCTTCATCTTGATTCGTCATATACGGTAGTAAATACTGTTTAAATTGATCATTTTGCTCGTCTTTACTTCCATTTGCCAAATTATGCTAAATTTGAAAAAACTGACCTCAAATATGGAACCAGGACGTCAAAATTTGGCAGGAAAAATATCTTCTAAATTTTCACCACAAGATCGGAATAGTGTCGTAAGATCCTACTAAAATAGGAACTATGTGATCCGGTAAATAGTAACTTGTGAATAATACTGCAAATAGTGTCGCAGGACCCAATTACTATTACTGCTCACCTTGTAAATTTATTAAAACAACGTAAAAAATACTATCCATCATCTTTGCCGTTTTACGTCAACATTTCAAACAGATCACGCCAAAAAATTCGTTGTAATTTTGTCTTCCTGGTGATGTGCTTCTTTTCAAAATATATCTTCAATAAAAACACAGCTCTGATACGACTTGTTAGGCGCAGCGAGTGTATTTTGTAAAAAGAAAACATAAATGAGCAAAATGGACATAGAAAATTTAACGTGGTTCACCCTTAACTTTGAACTACATCTACGGATAAAACTCAGAATATTTCTTCCACTATTACATACAGTAGATATACAGAGATAAAACCAAAATAGTGCCTCACAAGGTGTTTCTCAACTTAAAAATATTAACATCACTATTTTATCACCCGTCAACCCTTTAGAAATATATTTCCTAACTTCAGAGCATTTGATTTGCTCTAGTTTTCTCTCTGTTTTTCTGTGTTTATTTCTAAAGTTCTCTCTGTTTTTCTGTGTTTATTTCTGAAGTAGGAAGTGCCTTATATAGACACTCTACCGTGTAAGACAACTTTGCTTATTTTCAACAATACACTGCCGCAATGTTGGAATGACAGAGTCCCTCCATGTGAGAGGGACCCATCTCCAACAAGTATTACATTTCATAAGAAACACGAAAGTAATAACAACCTGAGAAAGAAGTCAAAAAGTGTAAAAAGCTTGAGAATCCTACCAAACTATTATCCTCCCTAATATCTCTTTAGAGAACTTCCAAGCTGACAGCGAAAGTAATGGCATTCCCTTCCATCCGAAATGTAAACTTTTGCCGTCCTTCTTAATGCTACATAAATGACCAAATGGGAATTTGCCAAGAACCAGGTTAGCTTGGTATCGGGATGATTCGCTTGAATCCATTTCCACCATTTTATATCTTGCAAAGAATGCCCTCCACACTTCCATTTCCACGCTTCTGCAAGTTCTTTCTCGACCTTCCATGGTTAAAATGTTCCTTATGCCATGGAAAAAAATGGCTTCAATTACGGTCCTCTGCTCAACGGTTTCACTCATGCAGGTATCGATGCAATCAAAATATGCACTAAAGTAGAACAATGCCTCGATGAACCGTTCCACAAATGTAGGTGAATTATGATTTGCTTCTACTTCAATGACCACCATGAGGGATGGGTTCAAGTTTTTTATTACCCTCATCAAATTTTCCAATGACCTAGGCGTTGCGACAGTCGTTCTCAGGATCTTGTCGCAGAAGACAACAACTGATTCATCTGGAGCAATTTTGAATTGCTCTTCCTTGATATCATCCAAGCTAAGCATATAAACTGGTACGAAAGTAAATGGGATTTTCAATGTTTGTGCAAGGTTTTCCAAGTACTTACCAATCTCCTCTGTCTGGTTTTCGCAGCTCAAGCGACTTATGGCAGATATCTTAAGATGCTTAACCGGTGGTTGACCACGCCCTGCTATAGCTTGCATCATGGCTGACCATTGAACCCCACTCCTGATTTCGAGATCGATTATATGGAGTTTCCTCACCGATTCAACATTCTCAAAGATAGTTTGGACTGCTGTAAGGTGTGTAGCTTGATTGATGGGAACCTTTTGATAGCAAACAAGAAAAGCAAGGTCTGTGCTTAATCCTTGAAGAACATCACGTTCTGGGATGATCTCTGGTCGTTCTTCTTTGAACTTTCCCGTCTCTTTATCAATCTTCTCTCGAAGAGCTTCAGCGAAACAATTAACTACTCTGTGAACCGGATTCACTTTCTCGCAGGCCATCAATTCGCAGCGAGAGAGCAATCTACATGCACTATCCAGTTGTTGGTTGCCTACTTTCTCTGCAGCTGACAGAAGAACATGTGCAATTTCCACATCTCGTGTTTCTTCCTCGGACAGGCCCTCTAGAGCGTAGCCAAAAGGATGCTTTATAGTGGGAAAATCGGTGTGTCGTTGATCGGCGAATTGTATATACCTCGCTCCAGCGACCCTCACGACTTCCTCCGTTGACAATCTTTCCCGACCTACTGGATCAGCAGTTTCGTCGTAGCTGTTGACTAATTGCTTCTGTTTCAACATCCGAAACCTGTTCTCAGAGCTGTTAAGACCATCCAGAGACATCGGAGCCATATTTGTCAACCCTTCGGAGGGTTTCGAGACATTCTCAAGCTCCTTAATATGCAACACATGCTTTGCTGGTGTTTTGACACAAGAACCCGAGTACTTATCGATGGAAGATCTATTCGACTGCTGTTGGTGAAACTTGGAGATCCCTTCGAAGCCAGGGGTAGTGAGGAACTCAGAATAGAGTGAAAAGACATTTCCCTGCTCCTCCACTGAAAGCATAGGTCGCTCATGACGACTACTAACTCCTTTCTCTTCACTTTTCTGATGATCTCCAACACAGTAGTCATGAATATCATCATTCGAGTCCATAGCATCGAACTCGTTAGGATGAGTTGTCTCTAGAGCGAAAGGGAAGTTGATGATGGGATTTCAGAAAAATGCAAGACAACTTAAATTACTTGTTACTTGTGAATAGAAAGACTTGGTCCATTTGTAACAAGGGAGGTTGATTTTGACGGGAAGAAACGCATGAAACGAATTTGCGATAACATCAAGGCTACAATGACGGGAAATTTACTGATACAATGCCCGCTGGCAAACAGGTTCTGGATTCACCGATTTGTCCATTTATGAAATAACAAGGCCTACAAAAGCTTTCACTTGGTTGTGCTTCTGCACGAAAAGACAAGCAGGCCTGGTAATAGGGGGCCAGACTGGGACCCATCGTATGAAAAGGGCTCAATATAAACTATAAAGAGTTCAGATCTTTGTTACCATTAGCATGTATCAACCAATCATATTTCTTCCCAATGCCACGTATTTTTTTCCCCATTATTATGTTTCAACCTTTTTTTTCCCCGATGCGACTTCAATAAATAAGGTTGGAACATGCTAATGGAATAGAGGATTTCATAACCCATTTTAAGATTCTGTGCTCAAGCATTGCAGTGAATTTTTAACCTAATTAATATTTGCATTATTCTACCTAAAAATAGACATAGAAGTTAAAAAATAAATTTTAAATGGATGTTGAAAAATAGATTTAGATATGAGTCTAATAATAACCCGAACTGATAGATACCTATATCCTATCTGTTTTTTATTAACTCTATTTTTTGTTTTTCTTAAATGTTTATAGTTAAATATAATAAAATATTAATATTTTTTTAGCAGAAACAACTTTAAAATCTCCACTTTATTTCTCAGTCTTCACTTTTTCATCATATTTTATTTTCTTATCGAATGATAATAATGCAAATGATATGAAGATTGAGTTTTGAATGTTATGGAGTTCACACAAAGACAATTTGAAACTTTGGATATTTTAATCTTTGTTTCAGTTTTTGATTGTGAAAAATATATGTTATCTTTGCACTAGAAATTATGATTTTTATTTTTCCAATTTTATGGTTGTTTTAAGACATACAAATCAAAATCTTGACTTATTATTATTAAAGTAATTTTGATTTGGAGTGTTCACAAAAATCTGTTCTTTATATTTTCCATTTAAAGTTACATTTTTATGTGCTATACAACCCCAAGAATATCCAAAAACTCGAACAATCCAATAGAATTAAATATGAGTAGTAAATCATAAAATTCGATGAATATGGATATAAATATGGGTTAAGTCATAAAAAATAGATATAGATATGAGTAGAGTAATACCTGAATCAAACCCTACTTATTCTCATCCTAAGTCTGCTAAAGCAAGACATTCGTTGATCTTCTTAGGTCTCTACATAGACTTCTGTAATTTACGGTCATAAAAAATGTTCAAATCCATAAAGTTTTACTAATTTGAGATATTGCATGCTGTTTTGACATTGGTGGAGGCTTCCTTCGATTAGTTACGCTGTTACGGAAATAAATGCTATTGAATAATATTGGCCATGTGACAATTTTGCAATTATATTAGTTACCGAAATCCAGTGAAAAAACAAAAAGTACCTTCCCTGCGAATCAAAGGGAAGTTACTTGAGAGTATGATTTCAGTCATACTTAGGGGGCGTTTGGTTTGAAGGTTGGGGAACGAAGGAATTGAATAATTGTAAAAAACAGTGTTTATTTTGGAGTTTTCAATTCCAAGAGAATGATAAAATCCCATTAAATTTGAAAATATACTAAACCCACTAAGGGAGTGGGTATCGAGTTTTCATTCCAATCTAAGTTTTATCACGTTTATTTTTACTCTTTTATCCCCAGCCTTTGCCCTACCATCCTCTTTACTTCCTTATCGCCTCTCAATTTCTTACGATCTCCCATCCTGCCTTATCACGTTTCATCAACGAAGGAATTTTTTGTTCTGCGCTTCCAGGTATATTTTCTGAAATCCCTCGTTTTAATTTGATGTTAAATGAACAAGATAGAACTTGGTTTCATCTCATTGTAAATGTGGCTTTTGCTCCTTTTTTTATATATTCTCGTTTTATGATTTAATCAAGAGAATAACTAATCTGCTATATGGTTTGATGATGTGAAAGTGCATATGGTTATAGATTAAACGAGAATCATAAAACCAAAATGCTCCTTTTTTTTCCCTTATAATTATTGTTTTATGATTTAATTTGATTTTTTGTATATGGTTTTAACTCTTTAAAAAAAAGGAAAAACACATAGCGAATCGTCTTGTACGTTGATGTTTGTTTATTTGTTTTATAATGCTCTTAATGGTTTTCAAGAACAACGAAACAGAAGCACTTTTTACAGTTTTAAACCTTCGTATAAAGACGCAAGCCCTTCATCTTTATCCAACGTCTATTTCTTCATAAAAGTCATGCCTTTTTTGTTTTGATAAAGCCTTAACCTTTGGATAAAGAGAAGAATTACTTTTATTTAGTTTTACAATTTAACAATTGTATAAAGACATTCTTGAATTTATTTGGTGTTTTTGTTTAACATCTATAAAACAAAAACATGTTTTAAAGCTTTACATACGTTGCGTGCTTTTGGATTCAGATAAAAAAATTCTAGTTTCTAAAATTCTTGGAAGAGACAGATAAATAGATATTATTGCCCATTCTGAATAATTAAAATCGAATATATACAATAATGTTGTGATTAACTAGGAATATATCCCTGTTCATATGCATACAATATTATTGCTCATTCTGTGAGCATTCATATTCGTTAACGTAACAGCTACCTTTAATTTCAATGTAGAACATTATGGCACGTACCCCTATCATAAGTAAACGACACAATTTAATTTGAAATGCTCGGATTATGGCTACATTGGTTAATGTATTCAATCTAGTTTTTATTACTTGGTATCAAATGTTGTTGATGCATTTGCACATTACGAGGGTAAAAATGGTATTATATTATCTTTCATTCTCATTAATGCAACAAACCAAACAACATTATTGATATTAATATAGAAACCTAAGTTACAATCCAAACATCGTTTTATTTATTTTTCATACCCATCCCTTTCCCCTTCTATTATTATACCCATATCCATAGCTAACTCCGTGCTCAAACCAAATGCCTACTTAATATTGAGTTCGTTCGTGATATGAAAGTCATTTTTTCTTAAAATTCTTAAATACCAATAATATTAATGTTTTAAAATTTTGAGTAAAAGTTAAACTGATAAGGGAAAAAGCTTAAAGTTTAAAAAATTTAATCGTAATTAGATTGAAAACTAATTAAAAATTAAATTAAATTTAAAAATTTAACTATGAATAAAAATATTATTCTTATTCTTTGAAGAATTTAAAATGTAATTGAAAAAAGAGATTTTTAAAAAATTAATTAATTTATTTTAGTTTATAAGAATTTATTAATTTACAAACAAGATAAAGAAGTTAATTACAGGATTGAAGAAAAAAGAAGAAGACTACCTCTTATTACAAAGTTCGAATACTCATCCAAGTATTGTTGGAATCCAATTATGATCAAATCACGGACGACGCAAAAAATAAATTTTTTTACAGATTTCGAATGAGTCTCGATAATTGATTAACTTGAATAAAACACGAATACGAATTGTAAGAAATCGTACCTTATTTGTGTTTCTGTTGAAATTTTTTGAAGACTTTTTCTAAATTATCAACCACAAGTTGTTCACTTATCCAACTTCTGATGATATCCATAAAACAACTTTTCAATGCTTTGAGAGCAAAAAATGTAAGAGTGCTAGCTCATTTTTCTTTTCTTCCTATTAATAGGAATATTATTTGGGTGATTTTTGTAATTTTATTTAAATTAAATTCCTTAATTATAATTAAATTCATACTCTAATTATAATTAACTTCATCAAATATCTTATATTTGATTCCTAAAGTTTCTCAAACTTTATAATTAAGTCTAACTTAATTAAATTGATTTTTCTTTCACTAATTGCTATTTGATCTGTAACCCATTAGGGTTCTAATATATTGTAAGTGATTATAAATTCTAATTTTAATTCATAATTAGAATTAGATAAATTAAAACCCCTTTAAATTTATCTTTAATTCTCTAATTAAACAATTTATAATCATTAATTAAGATTGACGTGTAGCAACATATCATGACCACCCAAATATCAGGAATGTCAAAGTGGTTTGACTTAACTTTTTCATGCATGGTTATGATGTATAATTTAATCCTTTCGTCATTTAATATTCCAATTGGACAGAGTATGGATATAGTGTCTATTTTTTTGGTCTAATTATGTCTGCTCTTGCTAATTAGTAATTGATTTATAATTAATATTTAAAAATGCCATTTCAAATATCAATTCACTCTAGCTAGAGAATTCCATAAATCACTACTAATTAAGAACAGTAAAACATTCTCTCTAATTACTTTAAAGTGACGAATCCTTTATTGAGTTACTCAGCTATCTCCATATGGTTCATATTGGATCCAAATACGACTGACTGAATTATCATAGGACAATTTATAAGTAGTATCAAAATACAGTAATTCTCACTTGAGATACCCTTGTAATTTCAAGTCTAAGGATCAATTATACAACCATTATTATGAGAAAATCGATAGACACATAAATAATATTTCATTTGGGAATTCTCATAATCGGTGTAGTTCAGTGACTTATTCTGTAATAATTATTCATACGTTAGTTTAAGTATCTCCATGCTTTAATTTATGAGATTAATTACTTTCTTCATAAAAATAAACATAATATGTACTAGTTTTACTGTTTCAACAATATCCCGTCTTTATGAAACTATAACTAGGAACATTTAGGAATTGAATCTCACAATTATGATATCATTACAGTTTCAATTACACATTAATTATTCCAAGGATTTTATCTTTAGTATTAAAACATCAAATGTAATTAATACATAAAGATAAAGAATTCCTTTATTAATAATTTTGTCACTAACCTACAACAAAAGCGATTAGCTGTAGGGCATAAACCAACCATATCCCACTTGCACTAAGCCAATCGTTTAAGTATCTCATATTTAAATATCTCATACCATATCACCATATGACGATTATGCTACTATTGGGACAGTGACTTAATGAAAGAAATCTCCAAGATTCTCTATAATAAACACTTGCTTAAATCTTACAACTTCCATCTCAATTATCATCATAATTAAGAAAATTTTCCTAAATATATCCTTGGACCTTTGATGAGATCTTAGATCCTTTTGCATGCCAAATGACTATAATGTTCCATAATACATTACAATCTTGAATAATGCAAGGAACTATATTAAGTTCATTAAAGAACTTATTGATCCAAATAATCGTTCCCACAAAGTGAAAAATGTATTATGGCTTAATTAGCAACCATTACTACATTGGAACCTTTCTAGTCCTAAATGATATTGTTCTAAGTAAATAAACCTTAATTAGGGTTTGCTTCTAAATTTATATCCTTATCTTCTTAAACTCAGATATCAACTCATACATATAATAATGGATATCGTCAATACTTCACAAGTATCTGATATCTCAAATACTAAACATCTTTAGTACATTATTTATGTGATTGGAGTTAGAATAGGTAAGCAACTTCCAATCTATCTCTATAAATCTAATTCCCAAAATTAGTTATTATCTTTTCATATACAATAAGAGTTGTTGTTAGACAATTATGTTTTTCAATAATTGACAATTAGAATTATTGTTCTCTATAAGCAATATGTATCCACATACTCCCACTAAATAGGACAACCATACTCCCATTAACCTTTTTGTAGACATGATACATTCACAATCATCTTCAAAACAAAATTTTTGAATTCATCATAAAAATGAATCTTTCAATATCTTGTAGCCTTTCAACTATACTTCAAATATATCAATAAAGGCATTAGTTCCAATTGGATGTACTGTCATGAGATTTGAATTTTCAAATTTCACTTACTCCCATTACTTATCTCGAGAACCATTCTCCTATAAGTACTTATTAAATTAAAAAATTTGTTTAATAGATCTGTAAGATTATATCCAACTTTTTGGATTACTAATAACCTTCTATTACCTAATTTAGTTCTAAACTAAAAAGATAATACATGCTTCAGCTAAGCATCACATCTTTAAATCATTAATTCTGACTCATTCAAAGACTTAGTGCTTCATATCTAATATGAAATCTTGCTAATTGATTTAACTGGAACTATTGAAGGTAAGTTATTGTACTAGGTATCACTATAGAAGAAATAATATTGTATCCTACAATATCTCATATTATATTTTCCTATTTACATAAATCTATACGCTTATGGTATTTTGTTGTGAAGGTATTACTAGAGAATCTCATTCCCTACATATAACCAAAAATCTAAAACTCACCACAATGATCTCATGGAAGTGCTTCAGCATTCTCAATGTTTAATTTCTATTTAGATTTAAATATTTTGAACTTTTCAAATTTTTAAATCATTATTTCATTAATACATATGACTGTATCACTTAAAATCGTTAGTATTCTATTGAAATATAAGTATCATCCTTATATGAATTTTTATTCCATCTAATACATCACATATATAGATTTAACAATTCAATACCATCATCATCCTTTTACCAAAGGTTGATTTGGTTATTCTTCAACTTTACAAGTTTTACAAGTTCTATATATTTCATAATCAAAAGGATGCACATAACTTTGTATGTAACTTTATGATTCTTGTTATGTTGATTTAACCAACATGACATAAAAGGATAGTCTCAATTATTGAACTTTGTATTCTTGCCATTTGTGTTAAGTGTAAGTCACCTTTGATCCAGCATATACAAACTATTTGCATAAACTTGGATCAACTACTTTGACTCAACAATCTATTTCTTATCATGCTTTAAACATTATAATAATGTTGAATCCAAATTCAGTATCAAATACTTATAATCATGAGCTAGAAATACATATGATCTTTATAATATCTCTTATAGGCAAGAAAAGTTATGCAATCATTTTCTTCAAATGATAATTAGTATCATTCTACAGCAAATGCCTTTAGTTGTAATCTGCACATATATTTTTAGTAGGCTAAATTAAGTGGAACATTTCCAATAAGGTACTATACCTTTTAGCTCTAGTTTATACAACCTCTTGCATCTTGTTATCATGGTGTCGACATACATTTTACATGTTGTCATCAAAGTTTATAAGACAATTGTCAACTCAAAATGTCAATACATTTTGTTATTCATATGATTTTGACATATTTTTAAAACTTTAACACCAAATCCTCAATAAGGATTATAACAAATTTGCATAATGGGTACAATTTTCTTTTCTGAGTTTTCAGAACTCTTCTCAAACATAACCTATGTCAAAGAAATTAAGTTCACTAACCTAGTATCAATTATACTAAATAAGGTAAATTCCACTCAAAACAAAAAAAATAAACGTAAGAAAAGTTAAATAATGAATTATATGTCATGACTACCAAATGTGATTAGGACTTTAATCATATATTTGGTTACTCCCACTATTTTATTCAAAATAATAGCCTTCATTACTATTCGGAAAGATTACGCTAATCTTTCTAATGGGCTAGGGTCCAATTAAACTTAAATTATGTAGTAACAACTTTATCAATCACATCTCATATGATTCCTAAATCTATTAGGTAACAACTCTTGTCAAAACATATGATATATGTTATTCCTAACGTTGCCCCTAAATTCATGTGGTCATGAGTTTGATCATCCAAATCACACAAATTTAGTTAAGTAGAACCCAATATTATAGGACTAAAAATATTCGGGTTAAAGTGGTATTGAGTTTGCTCAACAAGCTTACAATAAGCAAAAACATGTATTTAAAATTTTAATGAGGGATTTTAATTTTATTCATCTCATTAATCACAAAATTGTATGTAAAATATCACACATATAAAACATACAATTTAACATGCATCCAATATTTATATCAAACATATAAATCAAGTTTGCAACTTATGCACTCATAATCAAATTATATGCATAAAATATGAAACTTTGATTTTCATAATCTGAAATAATATTTCTAACTCTTTGAAAAATTATATTAGATTAAACTCATTGATTTCTAAATAAATTAGATTCCTATTTCAAATAGAAATTTAATTTAATTTGAAAACAAATTTTAAATCCAATTGGAAACTGTTTCCAATTATCTTGGCTCCTTCAACAAAATTTAATTGAAAACAAATTTCAATAAATTATGCTACTTACTAATTATAATTTAGAAAAACTCAATTTCTCAAAATTACATAAATAGCATATTCTAATCCAATTAGAAAATTATTTCTAATCTAATTAGAAATTACTATTTTTCTAATATGGAAACTACTTTCAAAATTAAATAAAACACTTTAAATTTAATTAAGAAAGTCATTATATTATTTATTTAGAGATTGATTTCTTAATTAATTAGAAAATCTTTCTTTAATAGATTAAAAACTATATTTTAAAATATTAAAGAAATATCATTTTCTTTATTAATAAATAAAACACTTTTAAAAAAATTTAATGAAGAAAAATATTTTCCTAATAAATTAAGAAACTTATTATTCACAAATAAAGGAACAATTTATAAATTAAAGTGAATAATAATTCTCTAAACAAATATAGTCATAAATCTAATTTATCTCAATAAAATTGAAATAAATAAATTTAATTAAGATACATCTTTCCTAATTACTTAAGAAAATACTTTTCCTAATTTTAAAGAGTCAAATTAATTAATTTCAATCTAATTGAAACTAATTGATTCTAATTTTAGAAACTTCTTTTCTAAAATTAATTAACAGTCAATATAATTATTTATCTTAATCATATTAAGAAAATAATTGCTTTAATTTTTGATGTTAAGATCACATCTTAGTTAATATAGTCTCATTATATTTATAATTTCAATTATGATAGAAATCATTTAAAACTTTTGCTTGATTCTAATTATTGATTTGATAGCAAATCAAATTTAATAATTCAACTCTTGAAAAATTAAATTAAATTTCAAAACTTTTCCTAATAAAAATTTCCTTTGAAAACAATTTTCAACATTTAGTAAAACACTTTTCAATTGTATTAGATGTATAAACTAATTTAATCTGTATTAAATTAATTTAATATTAAAATTTAAGTTTTTTAAATAATTAAAAAAATTGAATAAAGGTTGTCTGGCACTTGCAGAACACGTGCTAGTTACCTCTGTGGAACTCTGTGCGGAGAACGGTGGGCGCGTGTCTCCCACATGCCCATCGTTCTCTCTAAATTTCTGGAGAACACTCCATCCTCACATCAAACCATGTTTCATCAACTTTCATCCTATGTTTCCTCCGACTTGTCTCCAATCGCCGGGTCTCCGACTGCTTCTCTTATGTCTCCTACTCTACCTCTTACGTTTCTCAACTGCTGCCTCCCACGTTTCTTCTCTTTTCTCCGCCACCCTCTGCCATCGCCTAGTCTCCTCCACAACGTCGGCTTCCTGTTGTCGAGTCGCTTGCTTCCATGGGTGATATTCACCCAACATTTTCACAGTAGCGACACCAATCAGTGGCATCGCCACTCGACCGTCACCAATGGCGAGATATTCCACCACTGACTTTTAAGCCACTAATTCATTATCGCAAGCATAAGTAGAGACACAAGCCATCAAAAGCAAGATGCAAGCAGAAACAGGGAACTAGAAACAAAACCAAGGTAGTAAACAATTTCTAGAACAAGGCAGCAGTTTTTCAAAATAGATAATGCTTTAAGGAATTAATAGTATAAAACATTACATGCATATATCTATGAAAGGAGAAGAACAATTTCCAGATGCAGATAGACGGCAAAACAGACGCAAAGGAACACAAAAAACAATTTTTAGAAATCAAATCAAAGAGCAATCTTGGAAACAATTTCCGAAACAAGGATTTTATTGTTCATAACAATAATCAATTCATTAACAGAACATAAAACCCAGAAGTAGAAAAGGCACACTCGTAGAGAACAAACAAAAATCATATATTAAAACCTTAGGGGGTGTTTGTTTTTTTTTCATTTTTTGTTGTGGTTTTTATTAAAAATAAAACTTCTTATTGAAACAGGTTTGGTCGTTATTGTTGTAATCCCATCATCATCATCATCATGATCATACCCCGAAGTCCCGCAATGAAGCAAGGTCGGAGGGCCTGATAGTACACAGCCTTACTGCTACATTGTAGAGAGGTTGTTTCCAGTAGGCCCATATGCATATGTGACATGATAATAAAGATATAGGTTAAAAAGAATAAATACGTAAAGACTGGTAGGATATCCATATATATACCTGATGGTGACCATAATCTACTATCACCTTTTGCCTTGCAAAGACCAGCTTTTCTTATTACTAGTTGCGTTATGAGTCTTCCCTGATCAACTCCTTGAGAATGCAACAATCTTATAGTTTTATACATCCATCGTAGGAATCTTCCAATACACCTGAAAAAAATCCCTAGGTGGTAGGGATGAGGCGCGAGGGCTCTATGGTATACCGTTTACCCTTATCCTATCACGCCAGACTGTTCTAATTTTAGCCACTGCGACGATGAGGGCCAACTCTAACATATCTCTCTTGATCACCTCCCTCCAGTTCTTGAAAGGTCTCCCTTTTCTCCTCTTGTAGTCACTAAGGTTTATTCTTTTGCCGCGTCGAACCAGAGTATCATAGGGCATCCTGCTCACATACCTAAACCACCTAAGTCTTTTCTCTCTCAACTTGTCATTTATACTAGCCACCTGTAGCCTGACTCTCACTACCCTATTCCACACCCTATCTCTTTTGGTAATATCATACATCCACCTAAGCATTCGCATTTTTGCTACCAGCAACTGTTACGTATGTCTATGCTTAATAGGCTAGCACTCTACACCATATAACATGGTTGGTTGAATCACCATTCTATAGAACTTCCTTTTGAGTCTTATAAGGACCTTTTTATCATAGAGAACACCTGACGCACTCCGTCATTTGACCCACTTAGATCTAATACGATGTACTATGTTGTTATCGATATTACCATCTCTCTGAATGATGGATCCTAGGTATTTGAAACTCGATTTCTTTGGTACGATATCAGTACCAATTGCTACCGCCGCCACATGTACCATCTAGCTACCCGCAAAAGATGCATTCTAAATATTCCATCTTGGAGCTGCTCATTTGAAAACCTTTCGATTCCAACACTTCTCTCCAACGTTCTAACTTGACATTAACCCCCTCCTTTGTCTCGTCCACCAGGACAACATCATCTACAAATAACATACACTACGGTACCTCTCCTTGAATATGCTTAGTAAGTTCATCTAACACTAATGTGAATAGAAAAGGACTTAAAGCTGAGCCTTGGTGTAGTCTAACACCAATAGAGAAGGCTTCTGTGTTACCTCCGATCATCCGTACACTAGTCAATGCTCCTTCATACATATCCTTAATCACCCTGTCATATGCTTTCTCCAAATCTATAAAATTATATGCAAATCCTGTTTCCTTTCCCTGTAGCATTCCATCAATCTCCTGTTGCCTTTGTTGTAGGCCTACCTGGTATAAATCTAAATTGGTTGTTTGATATTGAAATAACTCTTCGGATTCTCCTTTCAATTACCTTCTCCCACATCTTCATGGTATGACTTAATAATTTGATGCCTCGATAGTTGTGACATTG
>JANVCQ010000009.1:21385027-21402664 GCA_025531925.1 Erythroxylum plowmanianum | reverse complement strand
TGCCGAGACTAATTTACACACTCATAACCCGTCCCAAATTACTATTTTACCCTTCCCATTGGTGATGGGATGTTACACTTTCTTATGTAAAAACTAAGAACCAATTGACTGATATTTTTATGAAACCTCTTGATTCAATCAAGTTTGAATTTTTTTTAGGGGTTTTGGGATTATGTGTTATGTAGTTTTTTTATTGTTAAGATATGTGTTATGACATTTTGGACATTATTTGTAATTAGTCATCTTTAATTATTTGAGGAATATTATTATGATGAATATTTTATCTTAGGTGGGACTCTTTGAAAATGAGTTTTATTTAGGATAAAAATCCTAGTTATGATATGGTTTAAATGGAATCAAATCACCATATCTTGTCTAAAATAAGATGTAGATTTTTGGTGATATTTTGGACTTTTATTGACAACCTATTTTGGGGATAATGACTATCTAAGGTGGCTAGACTTTTTGGAGGTTTTAATGTCTATTTTGCAGCTACATTGTTGATGTGATTTATGTGATATGTAGGCTACAGTGTTGTAATTTTTGTGGGAATCAGCGATGGGCAGTGTATGACTTAGAAGCTAGAATTTTTAGGGCTATCTTGGATATTATTTCATAGCTAATTTATGTAATCATTATCTTACTTTGCAGTTACATTTTTTCTTCTTTTGAACGACCATTGTTGCGAGGTTTTTGTCGTTGAGGTTGTGGAATTTTGGTGACTAGATTTTCTAGTTTTTGTGTGATTACATAGGGCTGCTCACTATCGTTGAAGTGGGTTTTGGTGGCTGTTGTTTGTGATTTGTGATATACGAAAACTCCAAAAGCTTTCATGATCTTTATAGTTGTTGTTCTTGTTCGATGGCATGACTTTTGTTGGGTTATTCATTATCAATGATGTGTTAGTTTAGTGACAGTCTAGTATTAGGATAGTGGTTATTGCATGTGACTTTGCAGCTGTCGTTTTTGGTATGGTGGTGTACGAAAACTTCAGAAGTTTTCATGATTTTTGCAGCTGTAATTTCAAGTATCTGAGCTATTTTTGGGAGCTAATTTTTTATGATTTTATCCATCTTGGACAATTGCATTTTTTTAGAGTGTGCGTGAATTTTCTGATGAGCGTTATTGTTTTTTAGTGAAAGATACTACCAATACAGGTGGTGTGTTGCAGCTGTGTTTTCTCCACTTTGTGTTTCTTTGTTTTTGTGTGAGAAATTACATGCTCTATTGAGCTATTCTTGGCAGCTGCATTTCTGCACATATGGGTGAATAATTGGACTGCTACTCCATCATTTTTATGTGGGAAAATTGACTAGAATATAGTGACTTAGTAGTTGTATTTTCAGGAGTATTGAACCATCTTTGGCAGTTAAGTATTGGTGATTCTATCCATTTTGGACAGCTGCATTTTCTGTATTATTGCGTGATTTTTAGGGTTATCCAAATATTGGTTGAGTAAAAAACATCTAGGAGACATGTGTTATTGTAACCGTATTTTTTGGTGACATTTCATTAATGAATCGTTTGTTCTATTGATGGTTACTGATGCTGCTATTTGTGTAGACTGATAGTGACTCTTCTCAAGAATTCACAACAGATATTGTTCTACCATTCCCTACACTTTCAACAAATGAAGCTTTATATTTAGGGGAGTTATTTTTACCTCAAGTGTTATCTTTATTTATGTTGTTATTGTTTCAATCACTTAAATTGTTTACTTCATATATTTATTGTTAAACATTGTTGAGAAAATCCTTTGTTAAGATTAGCATGAGATGGCTGTGTTGTCGGGTGTGAATTACTTTCACGAGTTATAAGGACGGGGATAGTGTCAAAGGTTGGTTGAGTTGGCTCTATAATGCCTTGAGTAAAATTATTGTTGTTCTTTGGTGAAAGTGATTAAGTTAGGTGAGTGCCTTGCAAACATAGGTAAGATATGTCGAACTGCACTACCAAGTCTCGGATATTGATTTGTTTATTTCATATTTGATTTTTTTGTTTCGTATTTGTCAAAAAACTTATAGCTTTTGCGATTGATTCATAATTTGTGCAAAACTACATCCTTTTGGATCTTTATTAATGTATTAAAATTTTCTTTCAATTTTATTTTTTTAAAAAAGTGGAAATTAAAAAGACAAAATCCCTAATTTTCATCTTTCATTTTTCTGGTTTCTCGTCAACCCCTGCTCTCTTCCGTACTCTTTTCTTTTGTTTGAAATTGCACTTTTCATTTTGTTTGGCTCTCTCATTCATGTGTATTTTGTGTCTCTCACTATATTGTACTTCTCTTTTAGCTCTCTCTCTCTTGGGGTTCTCTCAACCGACACCACCCACTTCATCTTCATTAGGTCTTCTTCTATTTAGAGCTACAATGGGTAGCCTAAACATCTAACATCATGTTCTCACATGGAGCACTCACCAATGTCACCCTTTGCCTCCACCACCAGCCTTACTCGGCATTCCAAACATCTCTAGCAACAACCAATGAGTGGGTGGACGATTACTAGTGTTAGGCCTTCCTCAGAGGTACCCATTGACATTCCTAATCCCTCCTCTATTTTGGAATAACCCACAATTAATACTGACATGCTGCGGGTGTTATTCGTTATAGTTAAGGAATCTGACTCTGATTCTGAAGAGGCTCTGATTGAGACTCCTGCTTCTGTCTCTACATTGGATCTGTTAGTGAATATATAAAACCAATTAAGTTGGCCTCACACAACAGCTTAAGCTATTGTGGTGAAGCATTCACTTAATATGGTATCAGAGTCTTTATGACAAAGTGGTTGTGAGTTCGAATCCTACCACCCACCTATTATTCAGCACAAGGTAGAGTAAGCCTGTGCAAGTTTCAAGCCCAAAGGGCTTTCACTTGAGGGGGTGTGTTAGTGAATATATAAAACCAATTAAGTTAGCCTCACACAACAGCTTAAGCTATTGTGGTGAAACGATCACTTAATAGGATCACTGTCGACTACCACTCACTTTGTTCCTCAGAAATTGACCAAACAACTAGCTCAGATATCAATCCGACCCCCTCGTAGACATTCTCTGGTCAACTGAATAGACATTCTTTGGTCATACTTTCAGTTGATGATGCCTTTTCATATAAGTTTTACACTCCCGCTACAGCACATTAATGAGGCTCCATTGCTTCTACCGAGTTTGTTTTCAATCATCCTATTAATTTGGATGAATGCCATAAATTTTGTTTAGATATTCTGTTAAATTAAAGGAATTTGTTGATTGCTATGTTGTTCCCAAAACATTGTGAATCTAAATTGGTTAGAGAATTTTATTGTAATCTTGATAAGGATGTTTTGAATGATTCTGTCTTAAGCTTGTGGTGTATATGAGGGGTACTATGGTTTGATTTGATCCAGATATGTTGAGTACATTTTTAGGGTTTGATAATTTGCTTAGTGACCAAATATATGATGATGATTAGGTTATAACTAATGATATGATGTCTATTATTTTAATCAGGGGTAAATTGACCGGTTGGTCATCTTCTTCTATCTTACATGCATCTAGGTTGTCACAGAAATATTGTGTCTATACGCTTGTGTTGGCAAGTTGGTTACCAAGTACTCACATGGTTTTAGTTTATCCGGCTCAGGTTAAGTTAGATTATGCCATTGCTACAAGGAAAATTTTCAATTTAGGAAGAATCATTATCAAGGCAATAATTGCAATTGGTAGTAAGCCTCACTCTTTGTTATATTTTCTGCGCTTGATTTCACAATTTTTGTATGCCAATGGTGTTCCTTGGATGATATCGAGTGTTCTTAAACCTGTGACATTGCTGAACATTTCGCCTCAAATCTTGAACGTGAACAAGGGGGTGGTCGACTTGCCTAATTCCTCGTCTGAGACATCTGAACCTTTGGCTACATCATCTATGAATCCCCATATTGCCTTGTTTACTAAAATTGATCGGATTAATGACATTTTTCAAGTAGGTTTAGATGCACTCCATCAACTAAAGCAGATGGTTCTTTGGTTCTCGGCTAATTCTTAGCTGCTATTTTTTTCATCTTTTTTTCCCAATGGAGATAATGGATGTTTATTGGTTGTGGTTGTTTTATCTCCCTAGTGACATTGGATGCTTTGTTTGAATCATTGTGGATGTCTTTGTTAACTTTAGATTATTATTTATTCAAATATTTACAAATTGCTTATGTGAAATTGATGAACTTGTTGTTATATGCACTTAGTATTATTTAGAAGTTATTTCGAACTCGATGTTCACTTAAGGGGGAGTTCCTATGTTTCCAATTATCTTCTTAAGGGAGTCTTAATATGTGACAAATAATGTCAAAAATGAGGAGATTGTTAAGATATGTTTGGTCATTATTTGTAATTGGACAACTTTGATTATTTGAGGAATATTACCATGCTGAATATTCTACTTTATGTGGGCTTTTTGAAGATGATATTTATTTGGGATAAAAATATAGTCATAATAGGATTTAATTGGAATCAAATCACCATATCTTGACTAAGATAAGATGTACAGTTTTGGTGAATTTTGGACTCTTCTTAACATCCTATTTTGGAGATAATAATTATCTAAGGTAGCTGGATTTTTGGAGATTCGATTGACTATTTTGCAGCTGTGTCTTACATGATTTTTAGGGCTTCATTGTTATTGTTTTCAGGTGGAAAAATGACAGGTACATTGTTACTTGGCAACTTAATTTTTGGAGTATCTTGGATTATTTTTAGCAGTTGATTTTATAGGGATTTTGTTCAATCTTGTAGCTACGTTTTCTCTAATTTTTGCGTGACCATTCTGGGCTAATGATGTGTGTGTTTTGTGGGAAAACTCCATAACTTTTTTGTGCGGTGGAAGCTCCATTGTTTGCAACATTTCGATAAAGAAACATTTGTTTTGTTGGTAATTTTTCTGCTGCTGCGCGTGAGATGTTCCAGTGACAATATTAAAGCTTCACAATAGATTTCTCGGTGAACAAATTCCTATTCTTTGTTGACCAAGCTACATTGTTAGGGAAGTCATTTTCTTTTTCAAGTGTCTTTGTTTATGTTCTTTATTATTTCAACCACTCAGTTTTTTTATTATCATCTTTATTATGAAACATTGTTGAGAAAATCCTCTGTTGAGATTAGCTCAAGATGGTTATGTTATTAGGTGTGATTTAATTTCACGAGTAGTGTGGACGATGGATAATATCAAAGGTTGAGTGAGTCGATTAAGTGAAACCTTGTATAAAACTATTATCGTCAGTGAAAGTGGTTAAATTAGATGAGGGCCTCGTAGATGTAGATAATATATGTCAAACTGCGTTAACAAATTTTAGATGTTGATTTGCTTATTTGGCATTTATTTTTTTATTTTCATTTGTGATAAAAAATTTACAGTTGCTTCATATCAAGTAACCACAGACACAATTCAAAGCAATTGAGGCTGAACCATAACTTGTGCGAAATTGAATCCTTTCATATTCTCATATATCCCTGAGATTTATTTATTTCAACAATCCCTCTTAGGATCCAATATTCATTCCTTTTCATTTTCTAAACCATTTGAATACTATTTTATAAATTGTGTATCTTATTTGACTAAGTTTAATCTCTTAATTATTTAAAAAGGAAGAGTCGTTTATATATAAGATAGCTAGCTCATATCTTAGAGCAAAGTATTCTGAACCATTTTTGATAAATAAACTACTTTATTCCTTATTTGCTTCTAACATAAATTTCATAATCAATTTTTTTAAAATGAAATAGTGGTTTATATATAAGATGGCTTATATCTTAAATCAAAATTTTAAAATAATGGGTTGTGAATCATTTATCATAAATAAACTATTTTATTTCTTATTTTCCTGCGAGGCATTGTTAAGGATACCAATGTATTCAGTTATATTTTTCTTAACATACAAATGAATTAATAATAATTTTTAAATAAGCAAGCTTCAACAACTTGATTAAGAAGCCATCAAGTTTACATAGCTGCTTTACTTCAAAATTATTGAGTATATACTACAGAAACATTACTGTTAGTGAAATAGGAGACATTAATGATACATCAATATTATCTGAGTATTATTCTTCCTAATATTATCTGGAGAACTTCCAAACTGAAAGCGAAAATAGTGGCCTTCCTTTCCATCCAAAATTCAAACCTTTTCCATTTTTCCGAAGAGTACACAGATGTCCGCATGGAACTTACTCAATACCATCTTAGCCTGTTCAACAGATAGATTCGCTGAATTCCATATCCACCATTTTATACCTTGAGAAGAACTCCCTCCACACATCCAGTATCACACTTCTAATGTTCCTTTCCTCACCCTCCATTGCCACGTTATTTCTGATTATTCCCTGAGAGCAGATTGATTCTATTTTCACTTTGTGCTCCAACTTCTCGTCGATGCAAGTCTCCAGACGATCAAAGTATACGCTGAAATAGAATAAGGCTTCAATGAAACGATCCACAAACCTCGGTGATTAGTTGTGATTGGCTTCAACTTCGGTGATCACCATTAGAGACAGACGGGCCAATATTTCTTATTACTCTCATTAGATTCCCCAAGCTGTCAGGTTCTGGGATCAATGACCTGAGTTTCTTGTCTGCGAAGACAATTACAGTTTCATCGGCTGCAATTTCGAACATGTCCTTCTTGATATCTTTTAAGCTTGAACTTACTATCCTGAACGTAAAATGAATATTTAATGAATATGCGAGACTGTCTAAACTCTTACCGAACTCCTCTGTGAGGTCTGTGCGACTCAAGTTACATAGAGCTGTTATCTTAAGATATTTAAGTGGGTTTTGTGGGCGATTGGCTAAAGCCTGCATTAAAGCCGGCCAGTGCACGCCACGTGTGATATCGAGGTCAATCAAGTGTAGCTTTTTCGCGGAGCTAACATGATCAACAATGGATTGGATTGCCGAGAGCTGTATCGCTTGAGCAAATGGAATTTTTGTACAACAAGTAAGGAAGCAAGCAATATCCGCACTCAACCCTTGAAGAAGATCACATTCTGGGATTTCCTCTGATTGCGTTGTTGTGGACTTACCAGTTGCCTTGTCGATCCTTTCTCTAGCTAAGAGCTTCGGCAAAACAGTATACAACTCTCTGAACTGGATTAACTCGCCTAAATGCCTTTTCCTCGCAACGAGAGAGCAGTACACTCGCACTACTGGATCGTTGGTTGCCAACATTCTCTGCGGCAGCTAGAGAATTAAGGAGAATTAAGGCGAGCCAGTTCCACATCTTTGGTTTATGTAATAACATTACCGTAGTTATATATCTCAAATTGAACGTGAAATGACAAGAAACAAATAAATGCAAAAATACCTAATTTTGATCTCTATAATTTTAAACGAGCTTTTAAAAGTTGAAACGAGCACGAATCTGCCGCCATCTTTATGGAAACTACTCTCAAAGATGTGAGTAAAGTCTTTCTATAGTTTTCTCAAAACGTAAGCTCTCTTAAAAAGTCAGAGAATCCTTATGCTTACGATTGATTATATGAGCAACTGCAGGAGATCTTAATCTTTATATATAACATCTATATCGCGCTTCCCATCACAAGGTCGATATGGCTCTAGTCTATACTAATCGAGATCCATTTTTCATCAAACTTCAACCCATTGATTAAGATCATTTAATGGGCCACTTTATTATCTTTATCTGGATAAAATTATGTAACTTAACCGATAAGTTATTAAAAAACTGAAAAATAACCGATAAGTTATTAAAAAACTGAAAAATGTAATTAATAGTTGTCCAACTTTGTGGGAAAGGACAAAATTGTCCAACATTCTCCCTCCCGGACAAGTGTTAATTACAGTTTTGACTCTAGTTTTAAAACGCGGTTAAGTCATGCTACTGAAGTATTTGACTAAGGTTTAAAAGCAAAACATTAGATCCAAAGATACTAAACTCTATCATTCCATCTTGCAAGGCTTTCGATACAGAAAAATATCAAATGCATGTGTCAAGTGCGACATAGATCCAATACAATTACGTATACCTAATATCTCACTAACATGAATGGAAAAATGAAGTGTGGTAAATTAGGATAATACCTTTATGATCTAAATTATATCATCTTCATTTGTAGATCTCGATTTCTCCAACTTTATGCTAAACTGCATTAGAAAAATTCTGTTTTCTATCACCGAATGCTAAACGACATTAGAGAAAACTTATTTCCTCTTACCAAAATCTAAACTACATTAGAGAAAACTTGTTTTTTTCTCACTGAATATTAAACAGAATTAAAGAAGACTTATTTCTGCTTACCAAATGCTAAACTGCATTAGAGAAAATCTTTATGTTCTCCAACTGAATGCTAAACTGCATTAGGGAACCTTTATGGGATTAAAATCTTATATCTCCCTATGTTATATTAAAATTCATAGATATCTGTTTAAAACTGTATGAGTCTAAATGACATAGGTACAAGGTCAATCTGTATATATGTCCAATGATCAAAGTCAATCTGCATATATGCCCAATGACCTTTAAATGCATAAGATTGACAAAAATCTTAAAATTTTTATACATATTATGACAATGCATAATAATACGTAAAACTGAGGATAAACAATGATCATCTTTATTGATGAACCATCATACTTTCATAATACATCAAAATGTACAAATGTACATGAAGCAAATATAACGATTCCCTAACTAACAATGTATAAGGATATCAAAACACCTATACTGTATACTTGTGTCACAAACATAAGTGGGCGAAGTCTTTTAGTTAAAGATTTACTAATTTTTTCTTAGTCTTTAAATGCTCAAAACCTTAATGTCACCTTTTTGGATCAACACTTTTATAAACAAATAATTGGCCTTTAAATGCTAAAACCCTATGATATTCTTTGTTATTATTAAATAACATAGCAGCTAGATTATCACAGTACAACCAAATGGGTCTAGCTACTGAATCAACCACAGACAACTCAAAAATCAAGTTTCTGAGCTAAATCATTTGTGAAGCAACCCCATAACATACACTCTGTATGCATAGTCGAGGAAGTTACCCATGTCTACTTGACACATTTCTACGACATTGTACTATCTGCAAACTTAAAACTGTAACCTTAAGTGTACTTTCGATCATTCAGACACGTGGCTAAAGTCTGAATCTAAATTCCCTATGAGGTTTAGTATGTTGACTATGTTATATGTCAATATATAATCTTTTATTCCCATTAGTATCTCAACACTCGCTAGATTACATTCCAATGGTCTACACCTGGATTAATCAGATATTGACTAAACAGTCAAACAGGGAATGCAATGTCCTGCCTAGTACATAGCTGAGCATATATGAAGCTATCAATCGTATTAGAATATGGAACATTCCTTATAATCTCTCTTTTTACTTTATTTTTTGGATATTGTGCCAAAGATTATCTCTCACTATGAGAGAAAGGTGTTATGACATGTTTACTGTTAATCATATTAAACCTTTGTAACACATACTCAATGTATGCATTCTATAAGAGGTTTGATGAGTGTTGAGATCTGTCCTGGTGAATCTGAATACTTAAGACAGAAGATGCTACACCAAGGTCCTTCTTATCAAAGTTCTTCATTGAAAGTTGCTTAACCTCATAAAACATGGTCAAGCAATTTGACGTGAGCAATATATCATCCATATACAGTAATATGAAGATAACTTTGCTCTCCTAACCTTATATTACAAGCATCTTTTTAATTTTATTTTCCATAAAGCCAAAAGAGGCCAAACCTTATCGACTGGAAGGTATCACTTTCCGCAGGTTTGAAGTAAACCATATATTGATCTACGTAATGTGCAAACCATGTCAGTTCCATCTGGATCTTGAAATCCTTCAGGTTGTACCATATAAAGCACTTCATAAAGGTCTTTATTCAGGAAAACAATTTTGACAACCATCTTATGTAACTTTATAATATCATAAGCTATAATTGCCATAATTACTCAAAATGCATCCTATGAGGATACGAGAGAAAAGGTAACTTAAAGCAACCTTTGTCTCTGAGTGAACCATTAGGCAACTGAGCGAGCTTATAAACCACCGAACTCTATACTGAAATCCGTTAGGTCTAAAACTTCATTTACAACTGAGGGTTTGCAATTCAGATGCAAATCAACTAGCTCTCAAACCTTATTATACTTCATGGCATGCATCTCATCAGTCATTGCAACCCACCACACATTCGCACTGGATCCAAAAATAGCTTATATAAAACTAACTGGATCCATAATAAGTCTAGTAGTATAGTCATGTACACCTAATAGACTATGTAATCAAATAGGATAACAGGTCGTCTCATTCTGGTAGATTTACCTAACTGTATTAGATCTTGTACCCCCAGGAACCTCTGTATGTACAAGTATGGGTTCTTATTACTGTACAAGCATGGTATAGAGACTTAGATCCATCAAATCTAACTGTATGAGTGGCAGGTACATAATAACTGTAGTATTCACCCTACTATCATCCGAAGTGTCACAGAGCCCACCATCATCATAGACAATGTATTCCAAAAACTTAGATATTTGTGATAGGGTCCATCACTTCATGAATTGTTTAGCATGATACAAAGAAGCATACATCTAATTTGAGGTAAGAAACATTCTATACAAACCATATGATAAGAAAGTTGGACCATTATGTTTTGCATTAAACAAAAACTGTACAATAAAATCGTTAAATACAAAACATTAACCCTCTTTGTCTAAACTTGATCAAAATATCACATATAAAATATGTTATGTAAAACCCAAATGAACCTTACAACAAGGTTCAGTACATACATCCCCTGTAGACATTACTTCCACTTCTTCATTACTGTGAATCATTAGTTCCTCCTTCTTTTTATTTGGCTTTATCTTAGATGCTCCACTAAATAGCCACCAAGTACTTAATACGACTATCACAAATTAGATTCATAAATTAATAAGCCAAGAGTAACCTGATGGTCTCAGTCTTTCTTTTTAAACCTCATACTATTGGTTTCTTTATATCATGCGGATTTTTACTAGCATTGGTTTGACTAACATCATCATGTGGAGAAGATTTGAAATTTCTACCTTTTAACTTAGCAGGCTTCATCTTTGTCTTCCCTTTAGTCGCTTCAAGGGCTGTAGGAGTAGCAAACTTAAGTTTCTCCTTCTCAGAAATGCAATGGGCTATTAAAGCATTGAAGTCCCATTCTTCATCTAGCAAGTAATATGTCATCACCAGATTACTAAACTCTAGAGGGAGTATATTCAGATTCTGGTGAACAATGAAGACATTAGGAAGAGGAATATTCAACGTCTCCAATCTACTGTGAAGATGAATCATTCTCAATATGCACTCCATTACTGCCCTTCTCTTGTATATCTCATGGAGAATAATTCTTTCATCAAGGCACTTGTCTCAACATTAGGTGAGACTGTGTACGTCTAGGAGACATTATCAAGAAACTCCTTCACTATGTTTGTGTCTACAAGTCCACTTAGCAGATGGTCAGGTATGTATCTCTTAATGATCATCAGATATAATCTATTAGACCGATCTCAGGCTTCATAGGCTACTTTATGAGCTCTCGAGCTCATGGATGTAGGTGGAGATAGCCTATACGCTCGTATGTCCATATCAACCTCAGCTATCTCTATAGCATTCAATACATCATCCGTCCACTTCTTCATATTGGAACCGGTCAGGGTTTCAATGGTGACATTGATTTTGTTGACTAAAAAGGTGACTTCAAAATGATAATGTTTAAATCAACACAAATGTAGGACAATAGCAATACTCAAAGCCATTAAATAGTATCTTTACTGAAAATCTAGTAACACATATTATGAAACACCTGTGGGTTGAATACATAATATGTGCAACTATACCTTCATATAAAAGTGATCAGAGTACAAACCATCAACTCTCATGACACTACCACCTGTGGATGAATAGATCATTCTAACAACGACTTTCCTCTATCCAATGCCTTTATGCATCTCCAAATCTCATGTAAGGCCAATACTTGTAGGCAGAACAACCAAACATGAGATAAGAGACATCCCCTAATGTATAAGCATAACAATTCAAAATACTGACTCGAAAGGCTACTATGGTGACTACCTCCTCATCAACACTCAAAAAGTCCACAAACACAAGGGATACATCTTTATGTTATCCTCACATTCTTTATGGGCATATGCTATATGATAATGTAACATCAAAAAATGCAAGAATCCAAATGCACAGTCTCATTTTTACATACTCGTGCTGAAGACATTCTCTGAAAACTTCACTTGAGACTTTTGTAAAAGAAACGTCACCGAACACTGAATTGACCACCCAAGACACGAAAACCTTATGTATCTCCCTTATAACAAGTTCGTTACACAAAAATTCACTCAAAAATAGCTTCAGAATGTCTTAATTCCTTTTCCGAGCAATTATCATGCAATTCCGAACATTGAGCATGAGACTAAAGACGCAAAAACTTGAAATATCTCCCTCATGTGATATACAAAGCATGAAAATTCACTTAAAATCGAATTTAGAATACCTTAATTCCTTTTTTCTAGTTAAACTTTAATTTATTACTAATGTAATAAATCCAGAAAAATGGAAAAAAAAACTCACTTTATGAATTTTTTGGACTCGAAAACTGACCTAAAATACCATAGGGCACCCTTACGGGAAATCTGAAATTTTTGTGTTTTTTAAATACTGTAAAAATTCCATACGACTGATGTCGACATTGTGTCAATGCATAATTGTGCTAACATCAGCCGCGAGTGGAGAATGTGGCGTGTGCAGGACATGCGTCGCCCAGCGACGCTCCTCAACAATGAACGATGAGTGCGCAACATGCGTCAGACGTGCTCCCACACACTCTTATCTGATCGTGACATGGTACACCCATGTGTCGACCCGTCGCATGTGCCAGACGTACCGCCCCTCGGGGCAGTAATATGCTCTGTTGGCAGCGTGTGGCACACACGCCCGACGATCTTTGCTGCCACTGTCAAAAAATGACAATTTTTGGCGAGTTTTGGGCCGGTTTTTCGCCTCCTAGGCTCGTTTTCATCCCGTTTCTCAAGGCTAGATATATGTATACCACTTTCATGCAATTAAAAGCGAGAAAAAACTGATAAACAAAAGTTAAATATTCGAAAACCTTATGAAGAAAAAACCAAAAACTCTTCATTTTTAACCACCCGATCACGTCATCGCTCTGATACCCTGTGTAATACGTAACGGTACCTTAGTTACGTGTCCTAGATAGAATTTGAAAGGACAAGAAGCAAAGTAATGTGAAAATAACTGATTTCGGTCTCTGTAACTTCAAACGAGCCCGAATCTATTACCATCTTTACAAGTACTACTCTTCGGGATGCGAGTAAGGTTTTTCTATAGTTTTCTCAAAACATAAGCTCTCTTAACGGGTCAAAGAATCCTTATGCTTTCGATTAATTATATGAATAATTATAGGAGACCTTAACCTTTATATATAACATCCATATCGAGCTTTCCCATCACTAAGCCAATATGGATCTAGTCCACACTAATATTTGGGATCCAATATTTTTCATTCGGACTTTGGCTCATTGATTTAGATCACTTATTGAGCCACTTTATTATCTTTATCTGGATCAAATTGTGTAACTTAATCGATAAATTATTAAAAAAACTGAAAAATACAATTAATAGTTGTCCAACTTTCTAAGAAAAGACAAAATTGTCTAACAATTTTTTCTTCAAAAAAGCCACTAAGAACGTAGCCGAAAGGGTGATTGATTGCAGAGGAATCTCCATAACTGTGCTGAGCAAATTGTATGTATCTTGCTCCAGTACCATCATGATATCCTCCGTTGATAATCTGTAATTGGTTCCTGAACTAGTTTGACCGTTGTTAATTCCTAGTTTCTGTGATTCCAACAACCGGAATTTGTTTCTATAATCACGAAGTAGCTGTAGGGACGACGAAACCGCTGAATTTGGGAACGATTTTCCAAGTTGGGGGATGCGATTAAGCATTGTAGATAGTTGGGAAGGTGTTTGGAAGCAAGAGCCCAAGTGATGGTCCAAAGGCAATGAATTTGACAAGCCATGAGTTGAAGATTCTCCTTCATATCCATGAAACTGGGAACAGCATTGTCCCAATTCTTTCATTGAAAAAGATTGCTTTTCCTAGACTCTCCCTGACTGTTTCTGGACTCTCCCTGACTGTCCATCATCTTCATGACGATTATGACCGTGTTCGACTTCACACGAATTGGATGGAACATAACTGAAAGGATTTGCCATGACACAGAGCAGAACTATACGATGGGCAACTACTCTATTCGCCAAGTACAACAGCACAAGAGAGACGATCCTTGAGCTAATATTTAAGCAGAAAATACATCAACGAGAAAATTACCAAGTAGTGAGGACAGTTCACTTCAGCATCACTGCTGGAGCTTATTAGACCGCGGTAAGACCACATTCGATCAGACAAAGAAAAACAAAAATGTTGTCCTAACGTAAACAGTTATTCCATCAATAGATCTGTTGGCGATAAGTTCTAAACTTAGTAACAAAATCTCAAATTTTCAGGGTTGGCTTTAACCAGTGTTCAGTGACCATCCAAGAACAGAGAATAATAGCATGAAAGCTTTTGATTCTTAAAGGACCGCCTAGCTCGTGAGAAAGAGAATCCAACCTAGAGCTTTTTCTTCATCTGCATTTGGTTCACCTGAACACCCACGCACCCATCTTATTCTACCAAGTAGGAGCATATAAGGTCTTTAACGACTCTTACCAACCCAATTGTCCAAGTCAGGTAATATAACCATCAACCCACCATAACTGCGATACCTATATGAAGGAGCTTCTTTGCCTTTGGGGTTTGACCAGAAGTTAACCAAGAGTTTGATTTAATCTAGAGTTTAATCGAATTGCGTTTTTTAAATTTGTATTTAATTTAAAATCTGATTAATTTAAATTTTATTTTTAATTTAAAATAAATTAAATCCAATTTGAATCAAAATAAGCAAAAGGCATGGACACAAAAAATTGGATTAGATGACAAGGGAGCATCATGTATGAAGTTTATTCTTATGTTTTAAGATATGCTGCACTGATCCATCTTATTGGCTGGGACACAAAATTCAAGATGTTCGACATTCTTTTTTGGAAGTTGTTGACTTTTCATTTCATGTATGTTTATAATTAATGATTAAAAAATTTAATTGATTTAGTCAATTTAATCATAAAATTTTTGAACTAATTGACTTTTTAGTACAATTTTTAATTTTTCAAAACCTTACTAGTTTATTAGTTAATTAGTTAGATTCGTGAATTAATCAATTTTTATTTAACATTCTCTTTATTCAATTAAGCTTTAAGTTCTTTAATAGATAAGTATACTCTCTTTCAATCATATTTTAAATTTTTAAATTTTATTTAATTTTTAATAAATTTTATGATAGTCTAATGCTGGTCGAACTTTTTAAACCTTAAACGTCTTGAATTAATAGCTTAACTGTCGCTCTAACCTTTAAAATATTAGTTACAAGTAATTTAAGCTTTTTCGAACAAAAAAATTGGGAAAAGCAGAATTTACTACAAGAAAAATAAAGTTTAACAATGAAAATTACCGACGAAATATGAAAGCTTTCCGTCGGTAAGCTAAGTTAGCGACAAAATTTACCGATGGAATAAGTCACCAGATAAACAGCCGTAAGTAATAATTAACGACAGAATATAGAGTTTCTGTCGCAAATTTACAAATAGTCAGCTCCTATTCCGTTGCTATATTTAGTGACGGTAATTTTTGTGTTGTCCGTAAATTTAACGACTGAATATCTGTTTTAGTAAATTTAGTAATAGACAAGTCGTTTCTGTTGGTAACCTTACCTACAGATACCACAATTCCTCAGTGAATTTACGACTAACTTTACTAACAGACATTGACAGGTCGTCGGTAAATTTACAGCATTTTACGACGGAAATTGGTTGTTCGTTGGCAAATTCACTACATTTTATTGACATATCTTATTTTTCTATCGGTAAATTTACTAATATTGTTTTCTTAAAATTTTCCTTGCATTTAATTTTATTTGATAATATTATGATTGATGTATAATTTATACAGTTATCAATTAACTGTTGATAATATTTTAATTTGTTTCTACATTTAATTTATTAAAACAGAAAATTGATTGATAATATAAAGTAAAAGTTATCTTAATTGATAATAAAAGATTATTATCTACAACTATAAGTATTTAATTCATACAAAATGACTACAACTACGCTATTCTATGGTGATATTCACATATTCTCCATCAATCTTCACCAAGATATAACAGAAGAAAGCAATAAAGACTCAAGGTGGTGTGTGTGATGAAAGTGTCTAAACATCGAAGAGAAATAGGGGAAAGCAAGTGTCAAATTTAGGAACAAAAGAGTGAAACTATGTCTGAGTGAAGACATATGACATTCACGTGAGAAGCTAATACAAATACATAGTCGTATTAGAACACATGCAGAATATGAAGCTTTAGTTAAACACGTGAGGAGCATATGATTTTACCTGACAGAAGAGGCAACCAACGAATACAACTGCTATAGAGTCCTATATAAGAGACTTATATTAGACAACAGAGACACATAATACATTGCTCTCAATACGTTGTAATCAAAATCTGAGAGTAAAAGAAATAGAGAGAAAGTTAGAGAGTTGCCAGAGTACATATCTGAGTGTACTATAAGGTTTATAGACTCTTTGCAAGTGTTTTAGAAAACTCTCAAACTCTTGTAACCTTACTCTATTCTTGATACTAGTTGAACCACAAGTATGGGATCCTTGGATGTAGATAGCATTTAAGCTATCGAACCAAGTAAAATCAATGTTTTTACTTTTCTGCAATCTTTATTTTTCTACATGATCAACAAATTCTTTATCAGTCTTTACGATGAAAGACGACAGTGCAATATAGAGAACCTAACATCAGTGGTTCAGAGATAATCCACAACTTCCTGGACATTTCTTGGCTACTTAAAGCATCAAGGTTCATCAAGAATTTCTGTAAGTAAACATCATCTCTTGTTTCTTTAAACTACATTCAAAATGGTAGGAAAAGAAATGGATGTCTTCACTGGTAAAGAAGACTTCACCATTTGGAAACTTCATATGTAAGCCCTACTTGAGTCTTATGACTGTTATAGAGCTATCGAAGATCAGCATGATGTAGAAATTGATCCTATAAAAAGAATCAAGATGCAAAGACTTGCACATTGCAAGTTAATGCTTCACTTATCACCAGTTGTGATAAAGAAAGTGCAGAATTGTAACACTGCACAAAAGCTATGGCTAAAACTTGATGAATTATATGCCAAAAAATGTCTTACTAACAAGATTACTCTTTTGCATAATCTTGCTAACTATAAGATGAACACTTTGATGATAATCTAGACTATTTCTTTAAGCTGATACAAAATCTAGAAGCTACAGAAGAAAAGATTTCGAAAGAGCATCAAGCTTTAGTGATTCTAAAAGCTCTACCTTCTGAATTCAATGCTTTCAAGAAGGTGATTGATTGAGCCCAAGTTTAATATATAATTGGCTACACTTTCATGGTTGTTAATGCACTTTTTGACTCTTAATTCAT
>JANVCQ010000009.1:21348974-21364390 GCA_025531925.1 Erythroxylum plowmanianum | reverse complement strand
CATGTGCACAATTTTCACTGTTTGCAAATACCAATATGCATAAACAATCCTAATTAGTCCCAATCACTCTCAACCTTGGTTAAATTACGATTTTACCCTTCCTGTCGGGGGTGGGATGTTACATTTTTCGACAAAATTCAGCGATGATAGAAAATTTTCATTAGTAATTTGCAATGGTTTAGTTTCTGGTGATACTTTTCCGTCTCTAATTATTAATTTTCTTGTAGTGATCTCCAACGAAATAGTGAGGTCTAAAAAAGTAAAGTAATAATTAGGAAGTCAATTTTTAAAAAAATAAATGTAAATTGAGTTTTTACTTAGAGAAATGTCTATGAAACATTAGCATATTACAAGATTGAATAATTTAGAGAGTTAGAAAAATTTTCATACATTAATACCAACGATACAATTGTAATTAAGAGAAATATAGTTACAGTATAAATTGTGTTAACAAAATTTGAAAATAATCTCATATGCAATTTGAACTTTTATTTATTTTTGTGTTAAAAAAAGGAAATTATTCAACAGAAAAAAAAAGCAATATATTAAAGAAGCTACAGCCCCAAATTAGACCTTTTCTTCATGCCTATCTGGTTCAGCTAGACATTTACAGACCCTCCTACAAAGTATGAGCGTACAAAACCTAACGAGGCCTTTAATGATTTTCACGACCCCAATTGCGACAGTGAGGTAGTACAACCACCAACCTATCAAATCTGCGACACCTAGAGGCATCACCAACCCTATCTTTGCACCAGCTACGATAACCAGAGAGTCAACCTCTTCTCCCAACCTCCACCCCCACAAGGTACCGAAAGCCAAAGCCATTGTTACCCTCTGAACCCATGTTTCGTCTCTTGAAACCCCGAAAACTGTGTGATCAACTACAGGTTTGATCACCGCTCTATACCACTGGAGCATAGTCTCATGCAACCCCAAGAAAAATATGATTCTACACAACAAACTTATCCCATTTTCAAAGCTGTAATTATCAATTCCAAAAAGTTGGGTTCCTACAATCCCCGTTCCAACACAGAACTGAAGAGTAGTTAACGTTATCCACGCAGCGTACAGACATGGCTTGTAGGTTCTACCTGTTGCATCATGTATAAGGAAGGCTTTACCTGTCAGGCCATGAACAAGAGTAGCAACACTAACGATTGAGTCAAGAACATACAGAATTGCTGGATTTATGTAGAGAACCAAAGAGAAGAGAAATGAAGAAGATGGTTGTTCAATATCAGATGTGACTGTCACAAGATAGTTGTAAGAACAGAGTTTAGCGATTGCGAAAAATGATAGAGGAATTAAGAGGCTGAGAAGAGTAATTGCGACGAGGCCAAAAGCTTCTGTAAAAACGGCATAGTTCAGGAGCTTCTGCCAATTCTGCCAAACCATGTCTTGTCCTGAAGCAGAAGACACAGGCACCAGTACCGAATTGGATTAGATGACGAGGAACATCATACTCATGTATGAAGTCTCCTCTTATGTGTGACCGATCGAATTGTCTAAACAAGTGGGTATCACGTCCATGTTTAAATTAGTTGACAGGATTGTCATATAACTCCTCGTGGGTCTTCGATTAAGGAGATAATAATTAACCCTTTTTCCGTATCATTTTCGTGGAAAATACTGCATTGAGATCCATCTTATCGGTTTTGGAAGTTGGAACACACGTTTCCTTACGATTATAATATCTAGTTGTTGGATTTTCTTTTATGATAACTTTAGTTATTTAATCAATTGAGCAATTTCTCAAAATCCGCAGGTGTACAAGAAATTACAATTCATATAAAATTTACGAAAATACATTAAAACTTATAAATATCAATTAAATCATATTTGTCCATTAATTTTAAATCATTAATTCTTTGACTGATTTACTTAAATATGTTTATTGTAAACTTTAATATTATACAAATAATTAAAAATAGACTGATCCTTTTATCATTATATTTTACACAATTATTATCTAATATTTTAATCTCCTTATTAAGCATGATGTACTAATTTGTCTAGCATTTTTTATTTGTTTATTTTCTAGTTGGATAAATAAGTATGAAGAAGATATACTCTCACATTTAACATTATTTTGTTCATTCCTTGAAGATTTAGGACAAATATTTGAAAATTTTTCTATGTGAATATTCAAACATACGTATTTGATCACTTAAATTTTGTTAAGACTAGCAAATATGCATTTTTAGGAATATGTCAATTGATATTTAACTATAAATCAAAATCTATTTCGTGAAATTAGGAGGGTGAATTTGTATATGAAAAATCATTATTAAATATCTTGGAAATATTCAATTGAGAACCATGATGATGGATCTATTAAAGACCAAACTATCAGATTTTGTCTATTAAATGGTCAAACTCCGCGACCAGACTCCTGGATAAGGAGAACAATTTTGGAGAGATATCTTTGGTATATTTGTAATATAAAACATAAAAAGAGTCTTATGTGATTAAACCTTACACAGCTTCGGGGCAAATATGATCCTAATGGAGATGAAAAATTGGGCCCACTCAACCGGCTCCAAGTCAATTGATTGAGCTTAAGTTGACCAAGCCTAAGTCCGAGATCCGACAAGATAATGGTAAAACGATGTCACTTTGTCATCTGAGAAAAAGTCCTTCCCGACCTGACTCATTATCATCCCTTCCTATGTTTTTATGTTTTTAATTTTAGAAGCAGTTGGTTCATATAGGAGAATAAGAATACAAACAAGAATGAATATAACGAGGAATGAAAATAGATATAATCATTATTATTATGATGGTTAGTTAAAAGGAATAAATAATAATTATTATTATTAATATTGGTTGGTTTATTAAAAATATTGAGAAATAGAAATTTGTTAAAATTTTTAAGAAATAAGAATGTGATAAACTTTTATTTTAAATCAAATTTTAATATATTTTAATTAATTAGATTGTAATTAAGTATATTTTAATTAATAATATTCAATTAATTAATTAATTATACTTTAATTAATTATATTTAATTAAAAAGAAAAAAGAAAAAAGATTTATGTCAAACGTGTCACCTCTTATTACTTATTACGTCGGTGAAACTTAGTTAGACTTAAGAATCAAACTCATTTAGGAGTATGGAAGACTCTTCGAGGATGAGATATGCATATAATCATAATATAAAACTAACCATATTTATTCTTTCGATGCCTATTAATTTATTCCCAAATTCATAAACCAATTACCCTTGCATTACAGTTTGAGACAAAATAACAATGAATTGATTTTTAGGGGTTGAGATCCTCTATGAGACATAAAAACATAAAACGATATAGTTTTGAGACAAAAAATAGTGTTTATATCAGGTGGAGAGGATGAGGATCGGATGCCAGTTTATCATTATATCAGGCTGGCACCATGACGCATACGAAGCAATCTTTCCAATCATAGTAGGTTAGATCACGCCGTCACAGGTCCCACACATCGCGATCGATTAGTACGTAAATTGACGGTCCTGAGGTCCCACCCATTGCGATGGTCCAGTAGTCCCACTCGTTGCGATTGATTGCTACGTAAATTGACGGTCCAGACCGGTATATAAAACTTGAGATTAATGCGGTAGACTCTTTATTCAAATAGAAACTGTTTTTCTTTCTAAAACAGATTCAATTTTATGTTTTCAAATTCTATTTTGAAAATCCAGACTTTTTTATTTTGGTACTTTAACGCAAAACAGTATGACAATTGTTTACTTTGAACTTTAAGACTAATTAAATAACATTTTCTATATTTTTATTAAATTAAAATCATATATTAACATCGCAAATAGCATAAATAGTCTTTTGTAAAAAATATAAAAAAATATTGTGTACATCAATCATCCTCTCTATAGACTTTCATCTTATACATTAGTTGCTAAAATCAACTTATTTAATCACATTTTTTATAATTTTACTAAATTGTTAATTATGAGTTCAGTTGGCCTTGGTCCAATTCGAGACAATTTGGTAGTGACTTTACAATTTGTTGGCCTAAGCAAATCAATTCTGATAATGTGGACCAAAATAAAAATAGGGTCGTATCATGCTTTAGCAAAAAGATAAGTTAAGTTGCTAAAGACATCAAAACTTAGTTATAAGTCACATTCACATATTATTATATGGAAATGTCGGAAAGGTTCTGAGCTTAACAAAATCACTCTAGCTATTAGAAGAATTCAGTGACAGTTAACTTCCCAAACAGCTACATCTCTACTACGTGTGTGCAGGGGACTAGCCTAAGTCTAACTCTACTTTATGTCAATGTTCTGCATTAATAAAATGTTCCCTTCTATCATTAAAAGGTCTGATTGACATCCTTCTACATAAAAACGGATTACACGCCAAGTGTTTGTGAAAATAATGCCCTACAGGTGTTTGAAACATCGTCACTGTGAACATTAAAAGATTATTGTGTTGCAATTACAATGGTGGAGTGAGACCCCAATTAGCCGCCTGTAACATCTGGTATTAGAGCATACGATGGAAATTATTATAGGCACACAATGGTGAGTGAACACAACATAAAAGCCATTCAGAAAGACTAGCCTAAGTATAACCGAATCGTGATGGAAAATTGATGCAATATGATAAGGGAAAGGTTAAAATGAATGGCAATGGTTCTGCTTCGAAAGGGCAAAGTAAAAAGAAAAAAGAAAAAAAAAAAGAACACTAGGTGTTTCATATGCAATAGATCACATTTCGAGGGGGAGTACCCGAAACAGGAAAAGTTTATAATGTGCTCATTATGAAGGATGATTGGAATGGAAAGATAAATATGATGGTGACTCCATCGAATGACTTTAACGTCATCCTTGGTATTGACTTTCTCCAATCATATAAAGAGGTTATATGTCTACATTTGGGAGGAATTATGTTTACAGATGAACAGAAACCTTGCTCAGTGAAATGTTAGAAACTTAATGAAAAGAGGAGCAGTAACAAATCATCAATCGTTTTGGCTATAGTGGTAAAAAAAAGATTGAAACATGGTGAGCTTACTTTGTAAGGATTTTTAATCAAGCAAGTAGGCTTATATGCGTAAAATTGTGTATAAAAGCTATCATATAAAGTTGAACTTAATTAACGAAAGTAGTCTAATATGGTTATAATATTTTGGATTTTATGCATCTATTTTAAGTGTGGGCTTTTATATGTAAACATCGGGTTTATAATTTCTAGTTTTATGATGGGTCAAAGTAGAAATTAGATTAGAGTTTTACCCTAATAAAAATAGTTATGATCCAAAATTAAAATTACGTACAATTCCTTCTGACATCCCATCATCAAAGAGAAAACAGATAGTTAGGGGAAAACTCTAAAAAAAAAAGACTACGTTCTAATTTAGAAGACAAATCGCAAGACTACAGTGCAGATTTTTAAATAGATTCAGGCATGCTTCCGTAACAGATCTAAGTATTCTTGATGATTTGACATGATTATTTTGTGATTGGTGATAGTTTTCACCATAAGAGATTAAATTCTATCAAGTGGTATCATAGCCTCTTTCATGTTAGATCATTGAGATATGTTAATTTTTTGTCTTCCATGTTTATGATGGATTCAATGAACGTATAAGGGCCAAAAGTATCAAGCTTCTTTTTTTTAATTTGGTAATAACTTTACATTGATGGTGGCATGTGGTGATGCCGATGATGGATAAAAAAAGTGAGGAATATATTAGACATCTGATTTTGTTAAATGTTTAGTGCTTTGTGTGGATTCAGATTATGATTGGAAGTTTTCATAAAGTTGTTTTCAAAAGGCTTTCATCTTTATCCAATAATCAATAAAGGTTCTTTCTGTTTTATTAATTAACCATTTCATAATAACCAGAAAATATTGTATTTGCGTTTATACTTTAACCATCACATAAAAATCAGAAACAACCCTAAAGCTTTAACATCTTGGAAAGTTTTAAATTTATACTTGTTAGTATGCATAATATGGATTAATATTACGAAGAATGAGTTTTGAGGTCCAAAATTTATAATTTATGGTTTGATTTATAAAATTTTGGCCCAATTCTCGATTTGAGTTGATAGGATTATCAGTGTTATAGCATCAAGAAATTGGAGATATGATGCTTTCATATAGCTTATGCAAAAATTAGGTATTTTAATTTCAGATTTTGGTAATTTAAAGAAATATATAGCATTTGAAATTAAATTAATTGAAGCAATATATTGCCAAAGCAATCTCTCTTGTAAAAAGTAATTTAACTTATAATGTTAAAAAGTTTTGTATGTATGTTATTCATGTAAATATTGATTGGCCTACAGGAAAGTTAATATTTGGCCAAAATTGCATATACACTTGTGGTGGTAAATGTGAAACAATTATTCAGTATAATATGTGAACATTAAATCGGTATAAAGAAAGGTTTATTATTTGACATGCCGTATTGCCAATGTTTGATCACCGCACTAAAGTACCACTTACAAGTTAGTATTTCTGTCTAAAGATTAAATATTAATGTTGTCCTAGATATCTTGTAATAGGGCCCTACCATTACTTGTATATAATTAATTTGGCATATTATAGTGTCGTATATGTGAGTGATTAGATTTTGTTTGTTTTATTCTCTGT
Source organism: Erythroxylum plowmanianum (assembly GCA_025531925.1). Classification (NCBI taxonomy): domain Eukaryota; kingdom Viridiplantae; phylum Streptophyta; class Magnoliopsida; order Malpighiales; family Erythroxylaceae; genus Erythroxylum; species Erythroxylum plowmanianum. The sequence goes on along the minus strand of JANVCQ010000009.1, from coordinate 21,357,785 downwards.
TCAGTTCTTGATTCTACTGCAAATATCTCTGCTAGTATTAATTCATTTCCTATGCTTAATGGCACCAATTTTAAGTAATGGAAGGAGAATGTTTTCATTGTTCTTGGAGTCATGAACTTAGATATTGTTTTTCTAGTCAATCAACCTGTTCCATTTAATGGTGAGAGTATCTCTGATCAAAAGAGGAAGATGAAAAAGTGGGAAAGGTCGAATTGTATCAACTTGATGATCATAAAACGTGCCATTCCAAAAGCTTTTCGAGGCACTATGTCCGATTTGTCATTGAGAAAAGATTTGTCAAAAATGAAAAGGTTGAAACAAGTATATTTTTGGTAAAGTTTATCTCAATGAGGTATGTAGAAAAAGGAAATATAAGAGAGTACATTATGAAAATGTCTCACATTGCTACAAAATTGAAAGAACATAAGTTGGAAGTATTTGAAGACTTGCTACTGCATTTGGTTTTGATATCTCTTCTGGCATAGTACAGTCAATTCAAAGTGAGCTATAACTATCAAAAGGAGACATGGTTTCTTAATGAGCTCATCTCATATTATGTCCAAGAAGAGGAAAGGCTGAAGCATGATAAGGCAAAAAGTGCTTACTTAGCCACAACATCTAAAGATAAAAAGGAAAAAAGAAAGAAAACTAAGGAAGCTGTAGTTCCAGCAACACAATAGAAATAGCAATAGAAAGAAAACTAAGGAAGCTGCAGTTCCAGCAACACAAAAGAAATAGCAATAGAAAGAAAACTAAGGAAGCTGCGGTTCCAACAACACAAAAGAAATAGCAATAGAAAGAAAATCCAAATTGTTGTTACTTCTGTGGAGCTGAAGGTTATGTGAAGAAGTAGTATGCCAATTATCACACATGGCGTGCAAAGAAAGGAATGCTTCTTATTTTGGTTTGTTTTGAGGTTAATTTAACTTCTGTACCTAGACACACATAGTGGTTAGATTTTGATACAACAACTCACATCAATGTGCCTATGAAAGGTTGCCCGAGCTGCTGAAAACTAAATGATGGTGAAAGATACATCTATGTAGGCGATAGTAAGCCGGTAGAAGTCAAAACAATAGGAATTTTTAGATTATTGTTAAGAATTGGATTTTATTTGTATTTAGTTGAGACTTTCGTTGTACCGTCTTTTAGACAGGATTTGATTTTTATTTCTGTTTTGGACAAATCTAGTTACTGTTGTTCATTTGGAAATGGAATATTTAGTTTCTTTCAAAATCCAAATTTGGTTCGTGTCGGTTCTTTATCAGGTTATGATAATCTATATATGTTTGACACTAATGCTTCATCTAATGAAGCCTTGCATATGGGTTCACCAAGTTTAAATATTAACCGACGAGAATTCTACCTTGTTGTAGCATAAGAAATTAGGTTACACCTCCGAAAGGAGAATTGAAAGACTTGTGTCTAAAAAAATTTCCGATCCCTTGATTTTACAAATTTTCTTACTTGTGTTAATTGCATTGAGGGGAAACAAACAAATGTCAAGAAACTAGGTGCCAATAGGGCTTCAGTAATTTGGTGGTGGTTTTATTGTTGGAGGCATTATATAAAGTTGGCACGAGGTTCAGTAACGGAGTGCTTAAAAGATCCTTACAACTTTCAATCTTTTTGTATTTCAAAGTGGTTGATTCGGGAACCAGGAAGTTTGGTTCTCTTTATAAGTTTATTGAATGAGCCTAATCAAGGAATTGAGGTCAAGGATTGGCATCACTACTCCAAAAAGCTCTTAGTACTTAATGTTTTGGGGTCGATCGACAGACGAGACTTTCAGATTCTGCCGTATAAAACGCCAATTCCAACAGGTAGCCTTCTGTTACGTTGTAAGAAGAATGTAACACCCAACAATGTTAACGTCTGAACAGCCAACTATACTTTCACTGGAAACAGGACATAGATTTCCGAATTCAGCTTTCAGAAGCAGTGAATCACTTTGGGGCAGAGGACGTTAGAGACTGGCTGTGGGTCATTTCCATCTCTAGCTACGATATATCTTCAAGGGGGACAGATCCTCTGTCCCCAAATGTGTGTACCAACCATGTCCCATTAAATCCAAGTCATCTATTTGTATAAGTCCCACATAAATAAATGACTTAGATTCAATAGGACAGGGTTGATATACACATTTAGGGACAGAGGATCTCATGCCATGTTCGAGTTGTGTGTTGTGAATGGGTTGTCTTGGTACTTTTATCTGACGAACTGACACGAGGGGCTATAGGGAAAAGTGCTTCTTAGTTTACTTTAAACACATCTACAATCCCCTAATAAGAAAGTGGATTAATTAATTAAGACGCTATTGATGTAACCGAATGACCTTGCATTTCTGAACTCCACTCAAAGTTTCATCTTTCCAACTGTCTCCGAAGGAACAAATGCAGGCTAACGTGGAAATTTTGGGTTATAACGATAAAATCAAGTTCCTAGCTATTTAAATACCCCTCTTTTGCATCAAACAGCCAAAGGACAAGCAGACTTCTATTGCTCTTAAGTGAAAGTGGAAGATGAAAGATTAACATAGACAACAGGCGAAGGGGGCGGTCAAGTAGAACAGTGAAAGAACACCATATTGGAGGAAAGCTATTCATATACCAAAATGTGAAGCTGTAAAATGGCAGCAAATGAACCATTCACAGTTCTGTAGTGAATCTAAAATTTGCTATTCAAAATGCTCTCTAGTCAGTCTAAAACTACAAAATACATTAACAACTCTTAAACAAGGATCAAGCAAGTTGCAGTTTCACCTCCCATCTGCTTCTGAATTTCCTTGCTCCTGCATTGCTTTGTAGCACTTTAGACTGCAAAGCGGAAGGTTTGTCTTGGAGTCTCGATATTTAAATGGGTTTGTGCAAGTCGGACCAGCACACTTTTCACGTGGAGGAGGATAGCTTGAGATCAGAAGCAAATGGGTCAGAAATACATAATAATCTGATCATAAAATTGAAAGCTAAGTATTTATGCTGTATTGAAGTATGTGTAGCAATTCGAAGGAGACACAAGATACCTGACTGGTTTAGAATCCAATATACTAGGCAGACCCATGTCTTTGGAAAATGTCAAAGTGATTCCTGTAGGACCACTGGTCCATCTTATGATGTTAGAGGCAAGCATCTGGGCACTGGCAGCTTTTTCCTGTATGAAATAAGTTTGAGAAATCAAGCACATACCTTTGTATTATTAGATAAAAGGAAAAGATTTTCAGATAGTATACATACCTTTGCCAATTCTTCATGACGTTTCTTCAATTTCTCTTCTCGTTTCTTTCTATTGGAATCTTGACCAAGAATTTTTCTTATAGCCTCTGCCTACAGCACTCAAAGAAACTCGAAGCTTAGGACCCGCACATCTGAAGCATAACTATAGCACAACTGCAATTTCAAACCAAAATATAAACAAAGAGATAAAAAAATGAACCTGAGATTCTTGAGCAGCCTTCTCAACTTGCAATCTTCGTCTCTGAGCAGCTTCTGATTTCTTTAGTTGCATCTCCACTTCGGAAAGTTTCTCTTTTTGTTCTGTATGGAACCAAAAAAAAAAGGGGGCAATTAAAAGAAAAGATCATAATGAAAATCCTAACAGAATTCTCATCAACCATAACATCACAATGGTGGCAACTGATACATACTTCTTGATGGTGCAGGCGGCAACCCATCGGGAAATTCAATAAAGTTTGCGCCAGCAGTAGAAGAGCCAGCTCTGCTTGATTGAAGTGCGCGTTGACGAGAAGTTAGAGTCATCTCCCTCTTACCATCCATCAACAAATCAACAGATTCCTTTTTCTGTTTCTTCTTCTTATGATTACCTTCAAGCTCATCATCAGAGACCTGAGCTTCTTCATCTTCATAATCTGTGCCCTCCAATTCTCTTTCTGTTCTTGATTTCTTTCCATCTTTACCAATTCTTAGCATAACACCATTTCCCATTGTAGAAATCTTTCGCTGTTTCCTGTTTGATTCTTCATCATCTTCACCATACCCAGATGCCCCCTTATTCTTGAGTTTCTCCAAGTATCGAATCTCATCGTCTTCATCGTCTTCATCAATTTCCTCATCCAGTAAACGCCTCTTGGGGACTCGCTTACTCTTTCGAAGCGGTTCAGATTTATCACCTTGTTTTCCTTTTCCAGGCACCCTCCCCATTGAATAGGTCTCTTTTCCAAGAGTAAAACCACTGCTAGAGAAATCCTTCCAAGGGACTCCTTGCAAACCAGTCCTCCTATCTGAAATAAAATTGTCTTCCTCTAAATTACCCTGCAAGGAAAAAATGATTTAATGATGATACTGCACGAGATTCTGATGTTGATGAATCATTTAAGCATTTATTATGTGGGATGGCACGAGTTAATACCAAAGATATCTCCATAAAAGTAAAGTAACATAAACATGCCAAAAAGAAACCATGTTATTCCAAACACACAAATCTAACAGAAAATTGGAGTTATGACACATATAAATGTGAAGATAAAGTAAATTCATAAATTGGCAAACCATCAACCTGTGGCCTAGTGGCAAACAAGAATGCCGAAATGTCCAGGAGGGGGACAAATATGACAGGTTTATTCACAGTCAGCACAACTTGGTTTAGCATAACATCTGTGGTTTGCAAGTGACTGCATGTATTCAAAGCTTATGTTGCGACTTCAGAATGAAAGAATAGGCCATAGTTATTCCCCACACAATCCACACAATTTGCGCAAAATTTTCCTTCCAACTAGAAACTTCCTAAATTTAACAGGCAATGCCATCATGCAATGGTAGAATCCATACAGTTCTTTCTGTAGGAAAATAGAATTGGCCAAACAACACATGCATACTTGAGCATCAGTCCTTGCGCACATGCAGATCAGTGCATGACATTGAATGAAGTAATGTTTACACATAACTAGATCAAATGTAGGAAGAAAACAATTAACGCAATTACCCGCAAACAATATGAAGGTTACAACAATTATTGGACATAGTTAATAGGAGTACCAGAAGATTCTGTTTGTGTCGTGATTTGGGCAAGTCCAAGGATTGAGCATCTGTTGTAGAAGATACCCCATTAGTTGTTGAGTTCGCATTAATTGTACGCGTGACATTACCAACCTTAAGCTTAACTTTTTTGACCTTATTATCATTTGCCATAGAATCTTCTGATTGCTCTGATTTATGAGTTTCTCCATTCCTTCCATTGTATGTATTCATAGTTCTCGACTCCATATCCAATCTGGATGTACTTTTCCAATTAGCGGGGGCAAGGATACCTTCACTAGAGCGCTTATTGTGCATCACACTTTGCCTTGGATCATTGCCACAAAATGCATTATACCCTCCACCTTCCCTATTTCTTGTATGGGCCCTTTCAGCTTCAACTCCAGAAGCTGAAGGAATCCTGGGCATGCAGTGGTTGAGATTAAACTCTTTCCTCCTAGAATTAACATCTGTATTACCATCAATTGCCGCATTGCTTGCATCACCTGAAGTTGATAAGGGCGAGTGATCAATACTGTCTGCAAATGCCTGAGCTTCAGGCTTAGGCCGCCGGGATGCTCGACTTCTTTTTTTCCTTATAGCACTTCCAATGCCATCAAAATGAGAAAGACCTGACTCATCCATAGATGAAAGCTTTTATTACCTCTGTTTTCTTGTTCCAATCAAGCCATGGGATATAATGATGGCATAAAAACTGCCAATTCCAAGACCTGTTTAAAGGCCAACTCAAGTCAAAATAATACTGCAAGCATCTAATTGAGAATGACAAACAGGAAAGAAATCTGATTTGGGTTATCGAAATTAAAAAGCAAGCAGAACCACGTATAATGCAGCATCCACAAACTGTCTATCACAAGGAGGAGGAAATTCATAACATCTTGTGCACCCAAAAGGACCCATCGAACAAAATTGTGAGAGTAAGAAAAACACACAATACCATTGATCTGGCTAACCGCACAATTAAACCATACCAATATTTCCACAGTGGAAATCAAAGGTTTCAAAATTCTGCGAATGGCAGATCCAGATAACTATAACGGAAACCAGATACATAACTGTGATCAATCATAAGCATTATGTGAAGGAACTACAACTTCTTTTCAGAAGAAAACTAGAAAATTCCATCTAATAGCATAAAGACTTACAAACCAACTTGTACCATCCCAATATAATCAGCAAAACGTAAATCCAGCAAGCGACCCTATCTCAATTAAATAACCATGTGAAAACAAACACAGCAGAGAATGCAGAATCTCTAATAATCTTTAATCATGTCCCGCAACCCCCAACAGAAGAACGAACACAAATCAAAACACAAACCACACAAAATCAATCAATCAAAACGAGACCCAACAACGACAAACTCACTGAGACCAAAATTCACAAACAAAAAAAAGAAAACACTTAATCCCACATTGATCAAGCGAACTCCAAACAATCCCCATAAAACCCAAACGCCCAAGAACCGACATCCCCCTCCCCCCATGCCCCACAACAATAATCCAAGAGACAGAATAGTTACCTGATCCTACCACCCAATGCTCTAGCAGAGTAGAAGGGCAGAGAGCAGAAAGAAAGAGAAAAAGGGGAAGAGAAGGAAAGAACAGAGAGCCGAGAAAAGAGAAAAAACGGAAAGTCAAGACAAAAGAGATATAGAGAGGTTTGGTCAAGGATAATGGGAATAATAAGAGTTGGACAGAAAGAGTTAGGGTTGGAGAAGGAATTGTAACAATAACATTGAGAATGAGAAAGACTAATAACCTCCTTCTCCATTTTTATTTTTATTTTGCTATTGCCACTCCCCAACTCTCCCTCTCCCCACCTGCCGCTGAGTTCTTCCCTTCCTTTTTTTTTTCCTTTTTATTTTTTCTTGTGTGATTTTAGCCCCTTTGTGTTGTGTTGTTTTGTTGTCTCTCCTTATATCCTACGTTGTTGATTCGGTCCCTCCCAACTCAGTGACCCCCAATTCTCTCCCTAACAACGCTACGAATTTTCTCTCTCTATTACCCCCTTCCTTTTATTGCCCTCTTCTCTTCTACCACGCACGGCCCGGTCTTGCACTGCAAGTATGTGCGCAGTTTAAGACCCTGCTCACCCCCGGTTGACTTTAGTATATTGGACCTTTTATTCCCTCCACGCGCGACTCACGTGCTTGAAATTATTCTGGATGCGTGGTCTCTGTTTCTTCCAGCGTCTTCTTCCCACCTCTGCTTCGTGGAATTTTGGAATCGTTCAAGGTAGCAACTGGGCTGGTCAGACTTGAGTTGACGATGCAGGTTTTCTACCAGCTGGAGGCCCGATTTATATAAATAAAACGACGTCTCTTTATTAAAAATAATGTTGTTTTATATTTTAATTTAAGAAATTTCAGGTAGACTCGCCCAGTCAAATTACCTCAGACTTAATTGGGCTCGACTAGTTGATTGTCATTCCTACTCAGTATCACAACATATTAAACTCAAAGACCTTTTGGTCCCAGAATATGGATATAAAATTTAATTTTTGAAATAAACTATCAACTCGTGATTCAACATATTAAAATTAAACCCGAGGACCTTTCATATATATAATTATAAATAATTTAGAACTTAAAACATTATTTTTTTGTTAAAAAAACATTTTATTGGATTTGGCTCTTAAACATTAACGTTAAAATCTGGCGGACAAATAGAATTTCTATTCTTACTTTGAACGGTCAAGTCATTAAAGACAATTTTATTGTTTCTTATTTTATATATTTTTAAAATGAATTATTTCATTTGTACAAACAAGTTCCTATAGATAAAAATATATAACAAATTGCATTTGAATTAATTTACATATATCTAAATTAATTCAATCAATTATATAAATCCTTCAAAATGAAAGATCTACAACAAAATTAAGTCATAAATTCTCCATTATTTCTTTATTCACATATTAATAAATATTTTTAATATTTCCTATGTGCTAGAGTTTGTGGTAAAATATTTTGGGGTGTTTGGTTCCACTTATATTTTTCTCTTGTAATTTTTAATTTTTAATTTTTGTTTTTTAGTTTTTGTTTTTCTTTTAAATAAAAACAAAATTTTGTTTAGTCGTTAGTATTAATATAGTTATATTTTTATTATTGGTGACAATTATAAATTAAATAAAACTTAAAATAAAAATTCTAATTAATTAACTATAATATATTAGTAATTAATATATTAAATAATTAAATTATATATATTTAGTTGATAGTTAATCATATTATGAACAAAAAAAAACACTTTTGTGATTTTACTAGAAGAAACTAAAATTAAAAGCAGAAACCAAAAACTTAAAAAATATTTTTTACTAAATTTGAAAACAAAAACTAAAAATTAAAAAATAGAAACAAATAGGTACTTTATGATTTATGGATATTATAAATATGCATTAAAACTTGGAAAATTGTTAGTTAGCAATCTGCCAATTAGTCATTACTATGAATGTTACAAAATATCTTAATTTTTAATAATTGTTTTACCTATGGTTTGAAATAATCTTATTCCAAATGTTGGCCTCTGAATTTTTTTCTTGATGAATAAGTATGATTTAAATAATTTTTGAGATTTTGATAGATTAAATTTTTCGAGCTAATTATTATATCAAAGTTAGTAGGATTTATTGAATGGGTAAGTGGAATTAAAGTGCTAAGGTTATAAGAATGTTCAAGGGTGTTTTTGGCAAGACACTTAAGGATAAAGAACATAAGACATATAAGAAAGGGTAAAATAGATATTGCACACTCATTAAGGGTAGGATTGGAAGAGGAAAATGTGGTCTTACATTTAAGAGAAGGAGAAAACGTGAATTG
>JANVCQ010000009.1:21286287-21313820 GCA_025531925.1 Erythroxylum plowmanianum | reverse complement strand
CATTGTACACATTTTAATTGCTACATGTGCATTATTAAATATTTCTGATTGCCGATTTGGTAATGTTTGAATATTTTAACTGTTATAGAGGCGCATTTGGAATGTCAGCCCACAGACATTGCCGAGACTTTCAGGCATTAGCTCGGAAGCTATTTGGTGAGTGACCTAGATGGTTCATCAATTACTATTTGCTTATACTTCTGTGGAGAATAATGGTGGGAATTGTGTTCTGATTATGAATTCCGGACAGAAGGTCCGATGTATTGAGAGGTTATGACATAGAAGTGCTATGTGTTTGAGACTTTGGAACCTCCGTGTTTTAAATATGATTGTGATTTGAATGTGATTAATTGTGAACTATTTGTTTGAATGTGATAATTTAGGATTGAGTGTGATGTTGATATTGCTTCATTGCGACATGTGCACTCCATGCATAAATGCATGATCAGTTAATGACAGTTGTGACCGAAGCAGCCACTAAGAGCTAAAAGCTCAATATATTTGGGCCTCGAGCCCACAGTGATTTAGAGTCTCAGGCTCAACGATTAATGCGCCCATATTGGGACAGTTTAGGCGCTCGGTCATAACACCGAAATAAATTAGAAAAGTGTCACATGCGCATGTCATACGCATTGGATTTAATCTCTTTGATTGAGTGAAAGGCAAAATGCCTTATACTTCTGTGATAACAATCATGTGGTACTTCTGAATGTGAATTATGATACAATTGTGTTATGCTTGAGTGGTGCATGAATTCATTTGATTATGTATATCTAATCGAATGAAATGTATAAATTGTCTCTGCTCTAGTGAAATTGTGAAATGTGATCAAATATGCAACAATGTGAGTATATGTTATATGAAGTGATGTGTTGCATGAATTGAGTGAACCATTGATGATGGTCACTCACTGAGTTCGCAAAACTCACCCAAAATTTGTAATTATTTTTCAGGACCAAGAAGAATACCCCGTTAGGTAACGGACGTATAGCATCTGCTTGTGAGTGAGAGAAATGGTCGGGATCAGTTCGCGTCTGCATTAGTGTCTGATAAAATTGTATTTTCTGAATTTTTGTATTAATGATTAGGTCAATTTGTAAAGTCAATAGACTGAAATAAATTATATTTATGAAAAGGGCCCTCGTGGCCATTGGATTTACCAGTGAGCGTGTATGTTAATTGTTTTCCCGCATAGTGCATGTTAGTGTTTTTTTTATAAAAAAATTTATATTGAGTTTTAACTGAGTGATGTAGCACGCCACCCTCGCAGGGCACGAACTCAGATATCACCATCGATGTCGGGTTCGAGTCATACGGGAGTGGGATGTAAACAATGGATGAGCAAGAAGGAAGATAAAGTTTTCGATGGAGACAAAACAAAGGAGCTGCAAAAACTTTCTTACCCAAAAACATGACTAGGTGGCTCCATCCCTCATTGACACATGTCCTTTGGCATGTCTTACATTTGTCACCCATTTAATTAGCCCATATGTCACTTACTAATTGCTCCATTTGTCACATAGTAATTTGTCCAATTATCAATCCATAATTAGTCCTCTTGTCAATTAATTCTAATCTAAAATACTCCAAAATTCTCAAAAAATTCTGAAATAATTCCAATAGTCTCGAAATAAATTTTTCACAATTTAATCGCATTTATATATCCAATTTCTCTCGAAAAAATGTTATGAATGCATGCACAATAATTGTATGTGTCCAAATGCTTATGCACAAATAAGCAAATATTTACATTATGCAAAGCATAAAGTGCACTGGAATTACTCAATTTTCTAACCTCTAACTTGGGGTGTTACAATAAGTGGCTTACATGCTTAGTGACATATGCCATTGTAACATAGAGACACCTAGCTCTTGATGAGTCAAGCTACTGCAGGAGTGGTTTCTGTTGTGTTCATTCTCCTTCTCTGCATTACTCTCACCACTGAAACCCTCACAGTTATTGAATCTTGCTTCAATTTCGTTCATAGTCATTTCAAGATCCACACAAAAAATTTGCTCAAAGATAGTTATAATCTGCTATCATCATTTTTCTTTTGTTGAAATCATTTTTACTTCCATATTGTACTTGGATGATTTTGCATGCTTGGATAGCTAAGTTAGCTTGATCGTTGGGCTATGACATGTTATAATAGAAAGTTATAATGATTAAATTGGGATAGATTGTATATGTTGTTGATGTTGAAGATGTGTTGGAAAATGGAGAATGAATGAATATTTTTTTATTCTATTTTTGCATATACGAAAACAATAGTTTATGGGATGTGATATGGATGATTTAAGTTGGGATTTGAAGTATAATTGATGAAGAATTCATACTAAAGATAGGTGTTATTAAGGTGTTTTCAAATATGGAAAATTAAAGTTGTATGTGTGTTTGTAAAAAGTGACCGTTAATGACATAAGTGAGCAGAATTTTGTAAGTCTTAGTGTAACCAATATAGAATTTAAATTAACTTGAAATGAAGTAACCTTAAAGGACATGAAATCTGGAAAATTTCAGGTGTTAGAAATGTCTCTAAGCTTGTAAAATTTGTGAAGTATTGAAGGTAGGAAAGTTACACACATTAGTGATGTTGATAACAAATTCTGGAACTTTAATTTCAGCCTTGTGTACATGTTGAACCAGCTAAGAAATTTCACTCTAAATTAGTATGTTTGGACTTGATTAAGGTTAGGAATGAGTCTAAATTGTTGCTTGATTAATTGGTTAAGAGCTTGATAAGTTTATGTAGTTAATTGACGTCATAACTTAAAGAATGGACTATTTTGATATGGTTGAGTTCAAATCTAGAAATTATGAATTGTTTAAGGAATAATTAAGTTCTTTTTAATGCAAACATGATCTTACGGACATGAGTAATGTGTATAAGATATGGATGAATGAGCATTGAAGAATATGGGGTATTTATGACTGAGAATAGAGTAAATGTATGAATATACGTTGCTGGAAAAGTTTGGTGAATGTATAGGTCTAGCTTACTGAAATTCTAGATTTAAAGTAACATTTGTGTGTGTGTTATAAGAGGCTTTTGATCATGAAAATGTTCAAGGATAATTGTCAAGTATGGTTGATGAATTTGGAGTAAATCAAGCTAATTTAAAGGTACAAACCTGATTGTAAAATGGTAGTATACAAAATTTAATGTTTGAATGGTCTTAAGGTGTATAAGCATAAATTGAATAGTCAAGATCTATGTATAAGGATACATGCCCAGGAAAGTCAATTGAGCATGCATTGAATGTGACATATAAATATGTGCATGATTGAATATTCATGTGATTGATTAATCTAGTAATGTGTAAAATATGTGTGTATTGCATAACTAAAGAAGCACAAGTTGATCACCAACATCCAGACATTGCCAGATCATTAAGGTAATAGCTTTTCTAGAGCGTACTGTGAGTTAACCTAGATTGTTTCTCACTATAATTGAATTGTTTTTTATTAACTTTCAGATATTGAATTCTTATTGATATGATTGTTATGATTCTAAACAACGTTAATCCGAGGAGTTTGGTATTTGGGAATGTATTGGAAGTGTTATTCAAATTGAATGTGCAATATTAAATGTGTTCTTAATTGAATGTTGAATGCCAGACTCAAATTCGTAGAAAATGATAAACGAATGTGCATATTGAATGAAAGGTATTGATAGTATAATATGTGATTTGATGCATTTCATTACGTTGTTATGCATGATCAGATAAATAAGTTATGACTAGAATGACCAACATAAAAAGGAGCTTAAAGCTCAGAAAATGTGGACAAAGAGCCACAGATTCAATTATTAATGAGTTCGGTATCCATAATAGGTACGAAACAGTTATAAAATGAGCCTGGTATCTACAACGAATACGAGACATTTAAATAGGTGCTCTGTCACAACAATGTAAAAATAAAATTGGAGTCACATGTGCATTTATATTTGTATATATCTTTGCATGTGTCATGTGAATGACTGTGAAGAATTACTGAATTGTGTTGATATAGTGATATGCAATGTTTGTGTACATATCGATGATATGAATGATTGAGATAAATGATTGGATTGTTTTGAAATGATTATTGAAATGTTTGTAGTTCATGAAGTATTGTTGAGATATGATATATATTGTGATCTAGTATTCAATATTGAATGATGTGATACATTTGCTGAATTGGGAAATACACTTGTGATATTTGTGTTCTGACTTGAGTGAGTACATAGATGATGGTTCACTCACTGATTTCACAAACTCATCAAAATTGTAACGTTAATTTTTAGGTACAAAGGAGACCTAGCTTCTAAGATGATATAATAGAAGTCTAGTACTGTCAATTTTAGAAATAAGAATAGCTCAAAGGTCTGGTCAGTTGATACCCGCTAAGTCTAGATATAACACTTTTGTTTAGCTTCTCCTTTCATGTTAAACTTTTTGCATAGAACTTTTAAACTCCTAAATGTTATGTTATGTATAAACATGGATTATGAAATGTAATGACAATGTAAGTAAGTTTCATTTTGTGACTAAAATGAGGAGTTTTGATCTTTGGAAATACTTGTGTTCTGTATGATGTCATAATAAGTTGATGTGATTGCTCTAACATGCCATTTTCATAGGGTATGTTCTTAAATGTCATCTGGATATTCGGGCATATGCTCTATGATAGTGGTGCGTTACAATTCTAAAATGGTATGTACATTAACTCTCTCATACACCTAAAATATATGTTTTCCTTAATTTATGCATAAGATGCTTATACTTAAAAATTAATTAAGAAAAAATAAGTGAAGGATTATAACACTCCCTTTAGTTGTGAGCATATGAAATTGGATACACTTAGGTTTAAGTGGACGTGGAAGTGTTACTACTATAATTGTTCTCCATTTTGGAAATGTTATGCTCCAATCTCTCTAGTCGAAAGTGATACTTGTGTTAGATCGGTGTTGTTGGAAGAAACAGAGGATTTTGAACATTCGAATCCTAGTGTTGATTTGATGGTGAACTTCCTTAAGGTGAATCACGTTATACAAAATTAAATTATCCTTTAAGTTTTTTATCAATTTCATCTTACCCAAATAAACACCGACCAATGGTTTCATCTCACAAGCTACATGTATATCAATGTTAATAATATCAAGCAAGTTAATATTAATAGTTAAGCAGGTAATCAAAGAACTAAGACACAAATTCTTGTTAAATGATAAAACAAGGTTAAATTACATAGCTAACCAAGCATCAAAATTAACACAAGCCTTATCTATCATACATCAAATAAAGAATAATTCAACTTTAGTGTATGTACAAGTTATAGCCTTCCTCCCTAAATAATTAAAGGCAAGAAAAATCTTCAAATAAACTCATTCAAGATTTTTAAGAAAACTTCTGTTAGATTAGCTAGATTGATACATTATTATGTCTAGGGGATTAAAATCACCATATTCTATAACAAATTTCTCATATTGGTTATAATTGACACATTCATTAGTGATGAAAACCTAGGGCCAAACTAAATCCATCAATACTTTGTCTAAATTGTTTACCCATTAATCTGTATTACACAACAATAGGATTACTCATCGTGAAATTATTAGGTTTTTCATATTTAGAAGTAGTATAAAACTTACTAATTATTTCATTAAACACTTAACATTTAATTTGCACAAATTTTCTCTAACTTATACCATCAATCAAAGAGTCAATTTTTTTCTTGATATTCAACTCTTTTAAAAAAGGTAATGCAAATATTTCCCTGGAGGTTTTGATCTCTTTACTTTCATATCTCTGCACAGCGTAGAAATATTATCCCATCTTTTAGCATCTCCTTGGAGTTGTATAGTCGCTGCTTAACCTTGAACAGATTATAGATAGGCAATAAGACTACCTGTCCTCCAAGTTCTAAGGTGGGAAGGTTTCTTGTTTGTTTCTTTGGGCATATAGACTATGTATAGAGATGTCAACATTTAACCATGGTTCTATTTCTTTCCTATGCTGCTCGACTTACTTTAATCATTCTTGTCGTTAATAGCTTACATATCTATTGGACAACCTATGTTGATTTGCCAAGACGAGCCATTAAAGAGATGGATAGGGTGATGAAATCCTTCCTTTGTTCTGGTAATGATGATTCTTCTAAGCATGTCAGCGTTAAATGGAGTGAGGCAACTTTACCAAAAAACACGGAGGCCTACGATCATTTGGATATCTACTATGCATAATGTCTTTAATTGTTAAAGATTATGGAGGCTATACAATGATCATAATGCAATGTGGACTAAATGGATTCATGAATATTAACAACCCCCTCATTCGCTCTCCTGACTTCCTAAACCTTAGAACCAAAATACCTCATAACATAAGGGTTTCATCCTTAATCGTCAATGGTGCGTGACAAGCAAATTTTCAAGGTTTTCATTCTCTCATTGACTACTTTTCGAGCCTCCTAAACACTAGTTCTGAAGATTATAACTAATGGGTTCTAAACCTGAATGGTATGTTTATTAGCTAGTTTTGCTACAAACTTTTCGTTGCTAATTCCTCATATGTTCCTTAGTACAACTTAAAATTCCTCATATGTTCCTTGGTACAACTTACTATGGAAACACACTACTTGTCCCAAGGCCTCTTTTATAACATGGCTCGCCATTAATTATGTGTAGCTATATCAAAGCAATTTAGATTAGAATCTTGCATCTATTCCCTATCTCTCGCCGCAGTTATAATTAGGAATGTGTCCTGAGATGGGTTATTCATAACATAAGGAAGGGGCATCCACACTCAACCTTGCTCAAAGCTGCCGTTACCATTACTATCTATTGTATATGGTAAGAGCGAAATAATCGACATTTCAAGGATAAGAAGGAAGAGAAATATCTTCTCGCTGACAGAGTTATCAACATGACTTGATCATATATTTATGCTAAAAATGCTCATATATTGCTTACTCCGGATATGAAGAACAAATGGAAACTTTAAACATTTTTCTTCCTTTTAATTTCACTTTGTTCTATTCCTTGTAACTACTTCTTCTATCCTTTTATAATGATTCGTAAAGGCTTCTCAGTCATGAATTGCTTTCTATGTTGTACTAGCTCCTGTTGTAGCAATATAATATTCAAATTAAAAAAACATACAGACATATTGTTGAATATAGAATAGAGGGCTGAATATGCAAGGAAAACTACATCTCTTCCATAATTAGTTCATTGTTATTCAATATTGATAAGGGCGACTTTTGAAACAATTAGTAAATTTATTTTTTGTGACTAAAAGATTATGAATTCGAGTAACAGAAACAATTTTTTTGTAAAATACAAAGGGAAGCTTTATGCACTACTAATAAATCAAACTCTGATCTAAATCACTAAAAACATTATCACATAAGTAAGGTTTGACTTGATTTTTTCCTTTCAAAATAATATTCTTTTTTTTAACTAATCTGAATTATTTGAATTTAATTGAGGTTTAGTTTAAATATTAATCAATTGATTTTTGATTGAGTCTAGCCAAAATATCTTCCTTACATAAAATTCAAATCAATTAGCTCTTTTAAGAACAACAAACCTATAATATATATTACATATAATTTATGTAGAAAGTAGAATAAATTCACATAATTAGTGCAAACACTGACAAGATATTACTCGAGAGTAAACCTTAGAGTAACTAGTAAAATTGTTTCTTCGTGACAATAAAATTACAGGTTCAAATAATAGCAACAACTTCTTTGTACACAAAACGAACCTTATGCATTGAATTAGTTTACTTTAACTTTACCGACAAGATATGACCTATGTAATTAGAAGTAACTAAACAAAAACTTGCCAACAATGAAGGGAAATATGAAAAAGAAAAGAAAAAAAAAACTTTCGAACCCCTTTAAATCTTCTAACTCTTGATTGGTTTCAAATTTAATTAAGATTTGAACTTTTCGATTTACGAGAAATATTAGATGATTTTGAATCTTTGGAGGGGTAACGACAAAGTGGCTGTAGTTTAGTGGTTAGAATTCTACGTTGTGGCCGTAGAGACCTGGGCTCGAATCCCAGCAGCCACATTTATTATTTTACCATTTTCTGGAGACTGAGTAGGCCCTTGAACCAAGCCTAAAGAAATTAGAAAGAAGCCAATGCGCAGGGCATTCACTTCCCTTGTACGCCCGTTATTTTCCCGCCTAAACACTCCTTGCCCTAATCCCTCTCTTATTTTGCCGCCAAATCTCCGTCTCCCTTCTCAGCTACTTGAGTCTTCATTCTCTCTCGCATTTCATTCTTCACTGAGCCATGAAAACTTTAGATCTGGACGCAGAAAGAGGTACTTTGTCTTTCTATATCTCTCTGAACATCAATATGATCTTCTGGATCAGCCCACATTCTCTTCTTTTGTTTACTCTTTTTTTTCCGTTTATTCTTTTAATCTTTGTCGCAGCCCTTGCAAAGGATTTTCTATCGAACTTCGCGAATGCTGATGGCGAAGCCAAATACATGAACATTCTCGTGAGTTCCCACTGTACTCTTGACAGTAACGAGTTCAAGACATTTTTGAATTCACAACAATAGAAGCTACGCTCTCTTCATGTTTCGATTGAATTAATCCGATTTTGTTCTTTTGTCTCCAGCAAGATGTCGCGAATCATAAGATCCGTGCAATCCAGATAGATCTCCAAGACCTTATCAATGTACAGTTCTATGTGCCTTGCTCCTACCGTTTTCCAAATTTTGGAGATTGTAATAGTCGTTACTTGTTTTGCTCTAGTATAAGGATTTGGATGAAGAGTTTTTGGTACGAGTTACTGAGAACACTCGAAGATATATTGGGGTTTTTTCTGCTGCGATTGATGAATTGATGCCGGAGCCTACGGAGGCATTTCCTGATGATGATCATGACATATTGATGACTCAGAGAACTGAGGACCCGACAGAGAATGCTGATGGTTCTGATCCGCACCAGCACATGCCTCCTGAAATTAAGCGTTACTAGTAAGCTTTGTCGATTTTAGCTTGCTTGTGTTCCTATATCAACGGGATGCTTTAATTTGAAATTTAAGGCTGTTGTTTCCCATGGAATTTGGATATATCAGAAGAGAACTTAATTAACTGCGAGTGGTTATATTCACTGATAAATGATATGCATTTCTTGAATTTCTAGGATATTGATGATGCAGGAATATGATTTTTGTATTAACTAATTTTACACAGTAGTAGTTACTCAATTTACATGTTCCCAAGCTCTATATGTGATTTCCTTCCACTTGAGTCATACTTACCTCTAACTTTCTGGCTTCAGCCAAGTCTATATCAGGGCACCGTCAAAGGGACGACCATTCACTATTAGAGAAGTTAAGGCTTCATACATTGGTCAGCTTGTAAGGATTTCTGGTATTATAACCCGTTGTTCAGATGTTAAGCCACTGATGCAGGTAGCTGTGTATACATGTGAAGATTGCGGCTTTGAAATATACCAGGTAATGAGTATGAGCTACTGAACGATTTGTGAATGTCATTATCAGCCATCTGTTAGCATGTCATAAATAAATGTTCCTTCTGACCATTTTTCAACTTTCTACTTTTTTGATAAACTGATCATCAATTGTATGTCTCAGGAAGTAACTGCACGAAACTTCATGCCCTTGTTTGAGTGCCCGTCTAAACGCTGTGATATCAATAAAAGAAAGGGAAACCTTATTCTGCAACTGAGGGCATCAAAGTTTTTGAAGTTTCAGGAGGTGCCTGCCAATTTTTTGTTCATGTTGAACATGCTAACCTTTTCTATCAAGATTATTTAGAAAGAGGTTCATTTTACAGGCTAAGATTCAAGAGTTGGCAGAACATGTACCAAAAGGACATATTCCACGGTCAATGACTGTTCATTTTAGAGGAGAACTCACAAGAAAGGTAGTGATTCATGAAACATGTAATTTTGATTTTGCATAAAAATACGGATCTGAATGACTGCAACTCTTTTAAGCTTTTTGATAGTTGCTGAACGAGGACTTCTGGGATGATTGTATTACATTTTAAGACACAGGAAAAGCAAAATTCTTCACATGATTTGATCTTCTGCTTCATTACGTTTGAGTCTCATAATTTCAAGTAGACTTCATATGACTGTATCCTATCTGCAACCAGAACCTTTCATTCATGCATGGCTGTTTATCAATGTTGTTAGGTGGCTCCAGGTGACATCGTCGAATTATCAGGGATCTTTCTTCCTATTCCTTATACTGGTTTCAGAGCTCTGCGTGCTGGTTTGGTTGCTGATACATATATGGAATCAATGTCTGTAACTCATTTCAAGAAAAAATATGAAGAGTAAGCCACTTGTTGGTTCTTGACTGGGGTTTCAGCCAATTTATTTACGAAGATATTTGCAGTTGCAAACTAACACTTCCACTTCCTCTTCTAAGTACCGAACACAGAAAATTAGTTCTCTATGACAACATTGAAGCCAGTAGTTACAAAGAGAAAGTGTGGAGGCAAGCACTGTCATATGTAATAAATTGTGTTGTATTGTAGGTATGAACTCAGAGGTGACGAGGAAGAGCAGATTGCATCTCTGGCTGAGGACGGTGATATTTATAACAAGTTGGCGCAATCATTAGCTCCAGAAATTTATGGACATGAAGATATTAAGAAAGCCTTACTACTCTTACTAGTGGGCGCACCTCATCGGAAACTGAAGGATGGAATGAAGGTAAATTAATAATTCTACTTGTTACTGTAGAACGTTTCTTGACAGATAGACTTAAAACCAACCTTAATGATTGAAGTTAATAACTTTATTGAGATCTCTGTTCTGTTGTATGTTTCACAAGAACGGAGGTATGAACAAAATGTAGGGATGTTGGAGGGAGATATATTTCCAGTTCTGTGATTAGTTATTTGAAGTTATAAACTCTTCATTATAGAAAGGTGGAATTGTTTTTTGTTCTTTTCCTTCGATGAGTAGGGATAAACGAATTTTTAAATAATTACTTCAAGGATTGCCTTATGTTTAAGACTTAAACATCTATACTAACTTCAAACGAATTGCAGATTAGAGGAGATTTACATATATGTTTGATGGGTGATCCTGGAGTTGCCAAAAGTCAGCTTCTGAAACACATAATTAATGTAGCACCCAGGGGTGTTTATACAACTGGTAGAGGAAGCAGTGGAGTTGGTCTAACTGCTGCTGTTCAGAAAGATCCAGTTACAAATGAAATGGTCCTTGAGGGGGGAGCTTTGGTATGACAAATACTTCATAATGTAAATTGTTTAAAATTCAGTGTGTTCTACCTAAAAATGTGGGATCTCAAGAAATTGGGCATACTGTTATTGAATCTTTGTGAACCAAATTTATGTTATTCATTCAAACTGAATGATTTAGACTTTTTATTCTCTTTGTCCTCTTTCTTGTCTTTGATTGGTTTAAGTTTATGAGTTTGCATTCATGGATCAACAGTAAGTTGCAGGTGAGAACTGTACAGCTAATTCTACTGGCAGTCACTAAGATATATAGACCTTTTCAACTGATTAGTTGCTCAAATTTTTAGGTGCTTACCTTTTCAACTGATTAGTTGCTCAAATTTTTAGGTGCTTAAGTAAAGAAAGTTATTATTTGTTGCAGGTATTAGCTGATATGGGAATATGTGCTATTGATGAGTTTGATAAGATGGATGAATCAGATCGTACAGCAATCCATGAAGTTATGGAGCAGCAGACAGTCAGCATTGCCAAGGCTGGGATCACTACATCTTTGAATGCTAGAACCGCTATTCTAGCTGCTGCTAATCCAGCTTGGTAAAAACTGGTTTGAACTTGATATCATTCAATTTATTAGCTTCTTTTTCATTTCTTTCCCCTTCTTTTATCGTTCTCTTTGCATGTAAGTTAGTCTAGACACCTCAAACCTATATCCTGACGTGAGTTATGCAATTTGTGTTGCAGGGGGAGATATGATCTCCGGAGAACTCCAGCCGAAAATATTAACCTACCTCCTGCTCTTCTGTCAAGATTTGATCTTCTGTGGTTGATCCTTGATCGAGCAGATATGGAGAGTGATCTTGACATGGCTAAACATGTTGTGTATGTCCACCAGAATAAAGAACCTCCTCCTCTCGGCTTCACCCCACTCGAACCATCTATTCTTCGGTAATGATCTCATAGCCAAGTATTTAATTTTCCATGCTCTCTTACTTTTGTGGATCTGATGCCTTTACTATTTCATAAAGGACTTGTGGTTGGTAATAAACTAAACAATGGTTCACAACACTGAAGCTCTCTGTGTAGAGGTGGTGGAGGACATATTCTTATATCCCAAAAATGTTATCATTTGGTGCTGGGAAACCCTTTCTTTTTCTCTCAAATTTGAGAACAAGAACATATGACTAATCTGAGAAAAGTTCTAACTCTGCTTGAATGTTGATTGTTGAGGTAAAGGGCTTAACGTTGATTCTCCATCTTAAATGCTAGAGCATATATTTCTGCTGCAAGACGATTGTCGCCTTATGTTCCGAGGGAGCTAGAGGAATATATAGCTACAGCATACTCGAGCATTCGACAAGAAGAAGCTAAATCAAATGCTCCTCATTCCTACACAACTGTTAGAACTCTGCTCAGCATCCTCCGCATATCAGCTGTATGTCTTTTATTTACCTTTTCATTTTTAACTTGGATTTATTTCATGACAATAGGTGGCACACAAGTTTGTCGGAATAATAGAAAATAGTAATTCCCGTATTATATATCTGCATATATGGCGTTTTCAGTTATGTTATTGTAGTGGTTTATTTTTTCTATCCTGGCAGGCTTTAGCAAGGCTCCGATTCTCAGAAACAGTGGGCCAAAGTGATGTGGATGAAGCACTAAGGTTAATGCAGATGTCAAAATTTTCTTTATATTCCGATGAACGTCAGAAATCTGGTCTGGATGCTATTTCTCACATCTATTCAATCCTGCGGGATGAAGCTGCAAGGGCTAACTCCATGGATCTGAGCTATGCTCATGCACTAAACTGGATTTCTAGAAAGGTAAGACAATTTCTGAACTTGAATTTGGTACTGACTTTCCAAGTTATGGGACTTTGGTCATTGATTAATGTGGTTGCTTAATAACAAACAGGGGTATAGTGAAGCTCAGTTGAAAGAATGCTTGGAGGAGTATGCAGCCTTGAATGTGTGGCAGATACACCCTCACACCTTTGATATTCGATTTATCGATGCCTGATTCTATGTTGCCTGCTTTGATGCTGTAAATTAGTATTTAGGATTTCTCTTCCTACAAATGTGGGAATTGGTGGACTAGGAGTAGGACTCATGAGCAGCACTTTGATGAGCTAATATTGTTGTTGATGTTTGATCGATGTAGCTTTTCTTCCCCTTCAAAAAGGCGTTGGTGGCTGGATTTATATTAACTATTTTCTGTATCCGTTTTGCTAAATTATTTATTAAAACTTAAAATTTTACTTTGAATTTTTTCAAGATAAACTAAATAAATTTCTAACAAATTATAAATTACACAATAAATTATAGGTTTAAAGTTGATATAGGCTACAACGAATTTCTAATAATTTTGAAGTTGAAAATTTAAGATGGAAAAATAATTAAGATTGACAATAAGATGTTACGTTTTATTTTAGGGAGCTTAGATAAAATGATGACTCTTTTATGAGATTAATCATTTCATTTTTGTGAATATTGTTCCTACTTAGCTTACTATGCCAGCATCAACTTATTTTAAAACGCCAAATTTACTCCCATGGTACTATAATACCCTTCGGCATTGAATCAAAATTCTTAACTATTGTGGGTATTTAAGTCATTTCAAAATAGCATCTGCGTGCACTGTAGATCCAATTCGCTCTTTAATAATCAACTTAATAATGGGGCGACTCGACTGGCTTTCCTTTTTGGCTAATTTTTTCCTTTTTTTGTTTTTTTTTTCCTATATCCCTCTTCCTCTTTCATTTTCCTTCCCTATTCTGCTCTGTTCTGTTCCGTACTTCTCTTCTCACTACGTATGTACAGGAACACCAACGGCATAAAACGAACATAAAAAATAATCTCAGACAATAATCTATATCTCTCCTCCCTTCCTTTGCTCTCCGCAAGTCGGTTCCTTTTGGTTTCCACATGTGGCAACTGAAGGCGAGAACTTTCTTTTTTCTTTTTAATCTAATTTCAGATATTCATTTTTATTTCAGTTCCTAATCGTCTCTTTAACGCCGCAAGCTCTATACTTGACTTGGAAACTGTACCTTATCTTGAGGTACAAATTGATCTTTGTTCTGTTCCTTTTTATCTATTTATCGATTTTGTATGTGATGCCCTTGCATGTATGTATTTCCAAACCCTTGCATGTATGTTTAGTTGGATCTTACTAGTTTTTGTTATTTTGCAAGCTTATGCAATTTTAATGCACTGTCTTATTGCCATTTGGGTATGTCAGGGCTAATAGCATTATGGGGTTCTCTAATTTTTGCTTTGTTTTTTATTATGCTTGAATTAATCCGTTAGCTTCGAGATTCAATGTTGGTTTTGACTTGTTAAGCTGTTTAATTTTGGTTTTTTTTAATCTTTGCTTATATTTGTTGAACTTTAGTTTTGATCATGTTGTTAGCTTTTCCTGAATGCTTTGCTGTAATGTGGCTAAGTATGGTGATTGTGGAATGTTTTGCTAGAGGGAGTTGAGGCTGTTTATATCTCTTTTCTTTTGGGTCAACAACCTCTTATGGGGTTGAAGTCTCAATTTACCATGTGGGAATATTGTCTTGTAGGGTGTTTAGTTATGGTATGTTTATAAACAGTCTAGCTGGATACCTGCTGTCAACGTTGAACTTTTAAAAGTATCCTTGTGAGTATCGAACTGGAGACGTGGAGGAACAGTGTGCATTCGGAAGTGCGCTGATTGACCACTCTGTTATTGACTTGGCATTAGTTTCACTATTGATTAATTTTCTCATATGTGGACTCTTGCTTCACAGAAATGCTCTAATCAGTATGTGACAGAGTGATACGGCACTGTTTTGTCAATTTTCAAAGTTGATTGAAATGACTTCTGGTATTGCCCTAATTTGTCCTTGAGGGGATTGATTTTAATAGGGCAGATATTGGCTAATAGCTCTACTCCAGAACAATATAAAGAGTCAATGTGGTCAGAGAAATGGAATCGAATAGAATCTGGACTTTCCTGAACTTCGTCCTTGTTGAATAATAAGATCTTGCAGATTGTTTCTAAGATGTATTACCTTCCCTTTTAATCCCATCCAAAGTAATCCTTGAAATGCTAATTATTAGTCTTGATGTAACGCTTGATTTAGATAGAAAGAACTCACAGTTGTGATGGAAAATTACGTATAAGATTCCAATTTTACTTCTAATGGTTGCTCAGATGATCCTTATACCAAAAGGAATGTGGAGAAATCATGAATGAGATCAAAGTTTAAGAAATCATGCACAGTTATTGGAACATTTTTCAAAATGGTGGATCACCAAAGATGCTTGCTTTCAACAATTATGTTTTCTCGGAGTTTGTCTCTCTGTTTACACTATGTGCATTTAAAAGATGTGGTTCTTGGTTTTCAGGTTCTTATGAAAGTATGGAAATTTGGAAGTGTGCATCTTCTAGTGGTACAGCTTCCAGTAATAAAGCACCTCTCAATCACCCAAATATGGCTTTGGTGAAGTCACAATTTGAAGAACAACAGAGAGCTACTAACCATACTATTAAGACAGACATAGATGTAGATCTTAAAGAAGTATATTTTTTGATTTTACATTTTTTGTCTTCTGGGCCATGCCAAAGGACCTTTGGGCAATTCATGAATGAGCTTTTGGAACATGAACTTCTACCAAGAAGATATCATACTTGGTTTTCAAGAACAGGCGCACATAATGGAACAGATGGCAATAATGGACTATCTCTTCCTTTAAATTATGATACGCTGTTGGGCAGGTATGGTTTAGTGGCTTTTGAATCTATTGCTTTATATTACATTTTATGCCATATCGTTCAAAGCGAAGACGAAAATTATTGTTAATACCTTGTTTCCTTCTCATTATAAATGGCATAAACTATAGCCTGGCACGTGTCCATTGTTCCACATTGAATTTCACCACACATCTCTCCTTTTTCCTTTTTAGCTAACTCTTTGGGTGCTATCCTTAGATAGTTGCCTTCTTTTGTACACATTTGGCAAATTAGTTTAAAATTCCTTTCCTAAAATGTATCGGATTGTGTATCAACTGGTTTCCATTGGATTTCATAAACATAAATAGGTGCTACGTTTTTGTGTCAAGTAATTAAGCAATTACAGAGTAAACAAACCATTACAAGCAATATTTGGCAGTTAATAATTTAAAAGTGGAAACCATGTTAAGGGCAAGGTTTTTTAATGTTATTGACGATCATTATCAAAATGACCTTTCTGCTGCCTCACATTTTAAGAGAAGCCTTACTTCAGGCAGCATGTCTCTTGTGTAATAACACACCTTCTAATTGCTTGCTTATCAGGTATCCTCATATTGAGAAAGATCATTTGATAAAGCTTCTAAAGCAACTTCTCCTGCATATTGCCTCTCCTATGGGAGGAAAGATCCGACCTCTTCCAAATGCAGCTGATGTTCCTACATTGTTGGGATCTGGCTCCTTTTCACTTCTTGACGGTATTGATATCTTATTATAATCACATACAGAATGCAGTAGGCCTAGGTGATGTCCCTACATTGTTGGGATCTGGATCCTTTTCACTTCTCGACGGTATTGATATCTTATTATAATCACATACAGAATGTAGTATGCCTATGTGCACTTTTCATAAAATGCACTCAACAATTTCTATTTTAATCATGTCATTTTTCCTCCTTGAAAATCTTGCCTACGTTCGGTTAAACTTGAATTACCCTGTGAGACTGCAACTTTTGATGCTTTGAGGTATAAACCTGAGGTTAGCTATTTCATTGAAAATCTTCTTGTGCTATACTATCTCGAGAATTTCAAAGACCCTGCTATAAGGGATTATGACTGTTGGTTGCCTTTTCTACTAGGATAATTATTAACTACTATATTTAACAAGTAAGATGTATGGTCAAGAATTTGTTAATTTCAGTGTGGCTTTTAATCATTAATTCACTAGGAACTTTCTTGATTTCTGATGTATACTTCAAAATTTTCTTAAAGGCTGCCTTTTCTCTTAGTAGGATAGCTACTGTAGAGTTCTCTCTTCCCATAAGTTCTTTGAAGATGTTTCTGTTTCTTGCTAGGATAGCTTCCATTTCTCCATTGCTGTTATTATCAACTACTATTCAGCTATCATGGCCTTTCCGAGTTTTCTTTCCTCATATCATTTCTCTTTTGGATTTGAATAGTGATTCTGCGCTCTTAGTTAGGATTTTGGTCTTCTTCCCACATTTTTCCTCGCCCGTTTTTACAGACGACAGAACTATGCATAAACAAGTTAAGCATTTGCCAGTGCATCTGCGTTGGCCCCACATACAGGCTGATCAGGTACATGGCCTGAATTTGAGGGAAATAGGAGGGGGTTTCACAAAGCACCATCGTGCTCCTTCTGTTCGTGCCGCATGCTATGCCATTGCTAAGCCATCAACCATGGTGCAAAAGATGCAAAATTTGAAAAAGTTAAGGGGCCACCGTAATGCTGTGTATTGCGGTGTGTTTTCTCCTCCAACTTTGTATTCATATTTTCTCTTTTTGAGTATATTCCTTCCTGGTTCAGTTGAAGTTGCTGATCAAGGTTTTAAGAGAGCATGCCCTTGGATTCAATTGCATTAATTACTGCTTAATGTTTTTGCTTGACTGGCATATCTGGTTTAACGATTTAAAAGATTATAATCAACTGAAAAACATTGGCGAAGATATCAGTAGATATTTTACCAAACTTTACCATATTATTTTCTTTTTCAGTCCAAGTTGCAACACTGATGTAATTAGCTATGTAGTAAGACATGAATTTTGAACGGTAAAGAATATACAAGTATTGAAGTGTTAATTTTTGAAAAAATATGCTAATCGTGCCTCCCTATTTGTTACTTCTATGCCATTATTCCCTTGCCATCAAACCATCATAGCAGTTAATCTGATATTCTTATTGCTTGATTTCTACAGCTATATTTGACCGTTCAGGCAGATATGTTGTTACTGGTTCAGATGATCGTCTTGTCAAGATTTGGTTGATGGAGACTGCATTTTGCTTGGCCAGTTGCCGAGGACATGAAGTTAGTTTTGATTGTATACTTAAACTGTGACGTTAATAACTATTTCAGCAAAATCTTTTTAAAATTTTTTGATCATATTTCTTATACTTATCTTTTTGCAAAATCAATCTGTTTGACCCTGTGTGGCTATGCACTGAAGGGTGACATAACTGACTTGGCCGTGAGCTCAAATAATGCGCTAGTGGCGTCTGCTTCAAATGATTTTGTTATTCGAGTTGTAAGATTTCCAAACCTTGATGTTAAGTGTGTTTAATTGGTCGTCATTAAGGTTTAAATAGTTCTTGGTCTACTGTAGTGGCGCCTGCCAGATGGGATGCCAATTTCAGTCCTGCAGGGGCACACTGGAGCCGTCACTACCATTGCATTTAGCCCCAGGCCAGGCTCTGTTTACCAGCTTTTATCGTGAGTCTCAATTTCACTGTTTTATTTCAACATATACTTGGTTGATTCTCTTGCAATCATTTTTAAACTGAAAGCTTTCAGTTCAATGAAGCTTGATGTAATATGTCAGTTTCATATATTTGTTTCATGTTTTTGTGTGGCATAGAGCAGTTCTCAAAAAAATTTGCAATAAATGTCTCCGGTTCAGTAATGTTCATAAATATAGCCACCTGGGGAAGACAATCCTGACTTTCTTTAATCCCTACTCTTTTAGGTCATCTGATGATGGAACTTGCCGAATCTGGGATGCTAGATCCTCCCAAAGTAGTCCTCGGATTTATGTACCAAAACCTTTAGATGCCTCTTCTGGTTCGACAAATTCCCATTCCAGCATGGGCAATTACATAGTTTTTTTTGAGAATTAAATGGCCAATTACATGGTTGTATGACCACTAATTGTTTTTTTTATATTTGCAGTTAAGGGACATGCTGCATCCAATAATGGACCCTCATCAAGTGGTGGGCCACCAAGCAATCAGATATTATGTTGTGCTTATAATGCGAATGGGACTGTTTTTGTCACTGGTAGCTCGGACACTTATGCAAGGGTGTGTTTGGATGCAAAGTCTGAATCCAACTTTTGTGGTGTATCTTTTAGTTCTACATTACACGCAAATCACTCTATTTTTTGGAAATGGAATATTGCAGGTCTGGAGTGCTTGTAAATCTAACACTGAGGAGGCTGACCAACCAATTCATGAGTTGGATGTATTGGCTGGTCATGAGAACGATGTCAATTATGTTCAATTCAGGTTAGTCAGTTTTTGTTAATAGTTTAATCATCTGTACAGTTTCACATGAACTGTTCTGCTTCTGCAGTGGCTGTGCCGTGGCTTCAAGATCTTCAATATCTGATGTCTCGAAAGAGGACAACTTTCCAAAATTCAAAAATTCATGGTCTGCAAGCATCTTCTTTTTTAGCAGCAATATGATTACCGTTGATTCCACTTTTATCTCGTCTCTTTTTCTGGACATATGAACTACCTATTACTTCTTGTTGTCATAAGTATCATGCACTTATGGCCTTGTCCGATGTTGTTAGGTTCTGTCATGATAACATAGTCACTTGTTCTCGAGATGGTAGTGCAATTATATGGATTCCAAAATCACGCAGATTCCATGTGAGCTCCTTCTGATCAGTACCCAGCAAAATTTTTGAGTGTGCAATTCTATTGAGCATCTTTCGTTAGATACTTTCAGAATTTCTTTTGCATAATCAGCCTGAAAAGTTGGAATTGCATCATGACGCATAATGTTGCATGTTTTTTTTTTTTTTTCTGAATATCTTGTTATTGTCTTAGGGGAAATCTGGCCGTTGGACAAAGGCATATCATCTGAAAGTTCCACCACCTCCACTGCCTCCACAGCCACCTCGAGGAGGCCCACGCCAGAGAATTCTGCCAACACCTCGAGGTGTTAATATGATAGTGTGGAGCCTGGATAATCGCTTTGTACTTGCAGCTATAATGGGTAATTATTAATATTTCGTATAGTGCATTGGCTCCCCTATATCTCTGTACCGACTCTGAATTAATTTTGGTAATTGTTATAACAGTTAAGAAATTTGTGTAATGTATATCCATATCAAACTAGAGTTGTCTCGTTGATGATCTTCTTTAGTTAATTATCCTGTGCTTGTTTTGTGCTCCCTAGTCTTAGGGAATTATTTAAACCCAAAATTTGTCCATTCTTTTGAGGCACATCTTGATGTTGAGGTCCATGGAAATTTCCTTTAGGCTGAAATGAAAAGAGCATTTAACGCAAGTACTGGCAAACAACTTAGGCTTACATATCTTAACCCAAATGATGCAGTAGACGGATGGGAGATCAGCCTAACAATCTTATTGCAGTCTCAACCTCCTACCAGTCAATTGAAGCTATTAAACTTACTAATGCATGACCTACGGATAATGCTCTGTTTTGCTAATTGTTGATTTATTAAGACGTCTGTGCTTGATTTTTGTCTGTATTTTATTTAAAGACCCTCAACTTTCATTTATGCAGATTGCAGAATATGTGTTTGGAATGCCGTTGATGGCAGCTTAGTACATTCCTTGAAAGGTCATTCTGAATCTGTGAGTAGAAAATTGATTATGGCCCTCATTATGTTGCTTTTTCTTTGATGTGCTTGGCCTGAACTTATGATGATTCAGGTGATCAAGGATTTTATCTTTCCTCTTGATGCTTGGACATGTCATCCTTTATGTTCTGGCTGTCTTTGAGTCCTTAATAATGTTAAGGTTATAATATCTATGACATCAAGAAGATACCTATCGGTTTTTCCTTCTCATCTGAATTGCTTTTGTAACTGTCTCATCAAATTTCATTTTCTTATGCCTGTTCTCAACTTCATGTTGCTTTAGCTGAATTTGAGGCTGATAAATTTTTATGTTCTTTTGTGATTCAGCTTGGTAATTTTTCTTCGGAATCGTGCTATTTATGTTCTTTCTCTAATTCCTAGTTGTCGCTTTGCATTCAAATCTTTTTTTAATCCTTTTGCATCTTCAGATTTGCCTCAATGACTGATTATCTATCGTTGAATTCTGGCAGTCCTATGTTTTAGATGTTCATCCTTTCAACCCAAGGATCGCTATGAGTGCTGGATATGATGGAAAAACAATTGTTTGGGATGTATGTTTCTACTTCTGCATATTCTTTATGTTCATATTTTGTTACTTTCAAGTCAGAGCCTGTTGTTCAACTCTTGTCTGCTGTGTCATAGATATGGGAGGGAATTCCTATTCGGACTTATGAAATTGGACGTTTCAAGTTGGTTGATGGGAAGTTTTCTCCGTAAGTGAACAACATTCTAGACCATTATCAAAATTTTTATATTCATTCTTATTAATTAGATCAGCAGTTTACATGTCTACTTGTTTTGCATTGGGTTTTAATTAAGTGTTATTGTTCCTGATTATTCATTTTCTGATGCCACAGTCCAATTAGAAGCAATTTGAACTAGTTTTCTTTTGGCTAAATCCTGGGAATTTTTTCACACCTTGGCTCAAAATTTATCCTGGTGATGTGACATTGTTTTCTGTTGAACAGGGATGGGACATCAATTGTGCTTTCTGATGATGTTGGCCAGATATACTTGCTAAACACAGGCCAGGGTGAGTCTCAAAAGGATGCCAAATATGATCAGGTAGAGGAAATTTTGATTCCAGTTCCTGGTCCTGCTTTGTTTTTGCCAGAATATAATTCGTTTGTGCTTTGATGTCTTGTGATTTATTTCTCTGTAGTTTTTCCTTGGAGATTATCGGCCCCTTGTACGAGATTCTGCAGGAAATGTCCTTGATCAGGTATGTTCCTTGGCTATGAAATATTTTGGTGAATCTGCTTTTGGGTGGCATAAACCTAAGTGCTCCATTTGAATTGCATAGCATCTTCTATTTATGTATCTTAATTCCTTAGGAGATACTAATTTTCCTGTAATTTTGAATTAATTTATATCAGAAAGAAATTTTTTTTGGTGGATAAACATTTTTGTATCATGAGTTGCAAATTATTAAAATTGTAAACTTATTTATTTTGTTTTTGATTACCTACACAGTATGCTATCAAAAATCTTGTGATGAGCTTATTTTTGATGCAGGAAACTCAACTTGCTCCTCATCGGAGAAGTATTCAAGATCCCCTTTGTGATTCAAGTATGTTATTACCCTGACCGGCATGTACATAAAACTATATGGGAGGTTCCTGGATTAAATAGACGTCATTATTTTTCTTTAATGGAACTTCCAGGTATGATTCCGTATCCAGAACCTTATCAGACCATGTTCCAAAAACGACGACTTGGTGCTTTGGGTCTTGAGTGGCATCCTTTGTCCATCAACTTTGCCATTGGTCCAGATATATTTTTTAGCCAGGATTACCAAATGCCTCCTTTGGAAGATTTGGACAGAATAATAGAGCCGCTACCTGATTTTATGGATGCCATTTATTGGGAACCAGAAAATGATGTCATGACTGATGACACTGACTCAGAATATAATGGTGCAGATGACTCCACCAGTGAAGGTGAGCAGGGTGGTTTGTCTGACAAATCTCCCAGTGATCCTGATTGTAGTACCAATGACAGTGACAATGAAGATAGTCAAAATGATGGCCTTCGCAGGTCACGAAGAAGAAAACACAAGACTGAAGTAAGTGGTGTTTTAGCTGTCACTCCATTCCAATCTTTCCTATGGGCCAACTAAATTATGACTTTTCAGGTTGGGTTGATGACTTCTTCTGGAAGGAGGGTCAAGAAGAGAAATTTGGATGAATGCAATGGCTCAATTTCCAGGAGTAGTGGAGCAAAGAAGATAAAAAGTGACCGGAAAATATCTAAAAAGAAGTCTTCCAAGGTAAAGTCGTCAAGACCTCAGCGGCTTGCAGCACGCAATGCCATAAACTCGTTCTCAAGACTTAATGGAACATCTACAGATAGTGATTCTGATGATGACTCGGAAAATGACACCTCCAACAGTGAGTCTGATATGCAAGATTCATACATTGAGAGCAGTAGCTCTGATAGATTCCAAAAGAATCCACATATGGAAGGTAGAAAGCAGGATAAACATATTTCCTTTGAGGCGGACAGAAAAGGAAAGCCTCAACCTGACAACCTCTGTGAAGGCCAAACAATTCCTGGAGATAGGAAAAAACTAGTCTTGAAACTTTCATTACGTGATTCTAAGAAACCTGTGTCTCCAGTGGACAGAAGGCTCAATGTTGAGGATAAGCCCGTTTTTCTAGCTTCACCTTCCACAGTCAATCATGAAGCTGGAGTTGACATGCATTCAAATAATCCAGAGTCATCGACCAGCGCTAGATTTGGTTTGGTGCTCTCCAGAGACCAGAATATAATTGATAACAGCAGTCAAGAAAAGCTTGAAGACCATGTAGAGTATTTTGCTAGAGAAGGAAACCAAATTGAAGGACAAGAGGTTAACAACCACACTTTGAAGCATTCCGTATTAGGAAGCTTATCGCCAAATGACGCATATGTTCGTGAAGATGCAATGTCTGGTGCTCAGTGGGGAAGCATGTTTTATGTTAGTGGGTACGTTAGACCTGAGAGCTAAGTAGGATTGTTTATATTAAAATATTGGTAAATATTAATTTCTTTTCTTGCAGGGATCATGCTCAGATTTAGGATTATTTATACTAAAATATTGGTAAATATTAATTTCTTTTCTTGCAGGGATCATGCTCAGATTCAAGAAGATGTATTACACAATCAAAATACTGCAAGACTTGAGGAGCTTGGCTGTTTCAGGAGGATACAAGAATCTTCATCATTTTCTTCATTAGCAGCTAATAGCCTCCAATTGAAATGGGGTACGTCAGCAGCCCTTTCTAGTGTCATCCACAGTGAGGGAAATAATGATAGATATGGATCTGATAACAGCAAAAATGGGGATTCACTGGAAGTAAGTGAAGTTGCTGACTTGAAATTGGCAGAGAAAGCGAAAGAGATCCCTCCAACCAAATCCACAAAGTTACGAATAAAAACAAAAGGACTGTTAGCTGACAGAAAAAGTTCAGCTGAACTGAACCTTTCAAGACAAATGGATGACCCCTACAGTGATAATGTTCATAAAAGAGACATGTCAATGAAACTGAAGGATGACTTGAATGGGTTTGATGGTGGTAAGAACTATCCTTCAAATGAAGCTAATCATCACTATTCAGCAAGTGGCTTATCTGAAGTTGCAACTGATGCAATTCACATTGCAGAGATGAAACCAGCTTCCTGGGAACCAAATTCGTCAACCTATAACTTTAGGTTGAGAGCAGGCCATGCATTGCCAGAGATGATCAATAATTCTAGTAATAAGGTCCTCTCAGAAGAAAGGACATCAAGTTCAAAAGCAACCGTGAGACCAAGGTCTTCTAGAAACAGGAGAGGTAGTTATGATAATGACATGTGGGGTTCGATAGCAAGCAAAGTAAATCAACCGCTAAGAAAATTATCCTGGTTGATGCTGTCAAAGCATGAGGAAGGTTATCGTTATATCCCTCAGCTAGGTGATGAAGTTGTATATTTGAGACAGGTATCACATCTTTTTCTTTCTGGTTTTCCTTATATGAATGCAACTTCAGTTATTCTAAATTACGATTAATCCAATGCATACTTGTGGTAGATGAAAAAAAAATTAAAATATTATCCTTTGGAGGAAATGTTGAACTTAATTCCAAGTAATTGTTGTTTGATATTATCAATCAATTTATCGTTTTTTCAGGGCCACCAAGAGTATATAAAGTCGAGAGGCTCACGAGAGGAAGGTCCTTGGGGTGTGTTTAAGGGATACCTTAATGCAGTTGAAATTTGCAAGGTGGAAAATCTTTGCTATGCCACTGTTGCTGGTTCTGGTGATAGCTGTTGTAAAATAAGGCTTAGATTTACAGATCCTTCATCCGGTGCATATCGTAATGCATTTGATCTGACACTTCCTGAACTGATTGATTTTCCTGATTTTGTTGTTGAGAAAACACGGTATGATGATGCTATGAGCAGAAACTGGACAAAGGGTGATGAATGCCTGGTGTGGTGGAGGAATGCAAATGGGGAAGACGGTAGTTGGTGGGAAGGTAAAATTGTTTCCTCACAAGCAAAATCAGACAAGTTTCGTGACAGCCCTTGGGAGAAATATCTTATTCAATACAGTACTGATCCCCCGGAAGACCATCTACACAGCCCTTGGGAGCTGCATGATCCTGAGAGTGCATGGGAGCACCCCCATGTTGATTGTCATATCAGAGAGAAGCTATTGACTAGTATTGAAAGATTAGAGCAGGAAGTGAGTAGATATTGGACTAGCTTGTCTTTTGTGTCATCTTAACTACTAAACTTATATCTAACATTTTTCAGTTGATCACAAGTGTTAACTTAGATCAATTACGAAAGAATTAATCATGTTTTGACTATCTTTACTTCAAAATGTCACAGGATAAGTATGGGATTCAGAAACTAAACGAGGCTTCGAAGAAGTTGGATTTCTTCAACAGGTAACTACCCTTTGCACCCCAGTGGGACAACCGACAACCTAGTAGCATATGCATATTGTATAAGGTTATGGGATTGAATTTACTGGAGAAGATGGGAAAAAAATGCGAGGATGTATTGACCTTAGATTCTCATGGATTCTGGCAGGTTCCCAGTTCCTCTGTATCCTGAAGTTATAAATTCGAGGTTAGAGAACAACTATTACAGGAGCTTGGAAGCAGTAAAGCATGACGTGGATGTTATGATGGAAAATGCTCATTCTTATTTTGTGAGAAATGCTGAGCTATCAAACAAGATGAAACGCCTGAAGGATTGGTTCACAAAAAAATTGTCAAAGTTGGAGAAAGGTCTATCATCATAGCTTGATTCTGATAATGTTTTTTTCTCACCTTACATTTTTCATCTGTCAATTCTTTTGTAAATGGAACACTCGATACAGTAGGGGATGAGATGCCAGATGAAAGCATGGGTTTTTAATCTTTTTTTTTGGTAAGAATAGCACAGATATGCTGAAAGTGAATTGATGTAAGGGTTAATCCAGGAAAATGAAAAAGAAGAGTTCTTTTAAAGATATATCTGTTGTGATATGATTAGCCCATGAATTGATAAAGCAATCAAATTTTGAGAGTCAAAGCATAGATACATTGTTCAAGTAATGAGATTTCAATAGTGTAATTTTACCCAAGTCTTATCAGTTTGAATAATCTCAAATTGGTCTGTTCATTATGAATAGCTTTTTTCAGATTAATTGAACCTAAAAAGATTGATCAAATTTGAACCACAGCTTGATTAGTTAATCAGGTTTAATTAGTTGATGTTAAGCTGAGTTAGAATTTTTAGCCATGTTTTAAAAACGGAGTTAAAAAGTAAATTAAATTTAATTGGTATTAAACTGTAATAAAATTGGTTAAAACTTAAATAAAATAAAAAAATTTAAAATATCTATTGAATAATTTGAAGTTAATTAAAAAATACAATGATCAATAAAAATAATTGATTTATAAGAGTTTATTAATTTATAAAAATTGACTAATTAATTAATAAATTAAATTTTTAATAAAAAATTATTAAAATAAATTAAATCAAAAAATTAAAAACTAAAAAACTAAAAATTTCAACATTTGTACAATTGAATCCATCAAGATTGAATTTTTTTAATCATTATTTAGTTATAAAGGCACTGTAATGTGCGTAGAATTTTGATTAGGTGGCCTTATCTTATGAGGCTTTACAGGTCCGTTTTACGAGCTTATTTATCAATCGGTTCCATAAATACAGTGCGTTACAAAATCTCCTCCCCTCTAAACCTAGTAGATCCCACATCCTTGTGTTCGCCGCAAACCCATGGCCGGCGGCAAAATAAAGAAAGAGAAGCCAAGACCATCAAATCACTACCAAGGAGGTATATCTTTTCACAAGTCGAAAGGGCAACACATCCTCAAGAACCCATTACTTGTGGACACTATTGTCCAGAAATCAGGCATCAAAAGCACCGATGTGATTCTCGAAATCGGTCCCGGTACGGGAAATCTCACCAAAAAGCTTTTGGAAGCTGGTAAAATGGTTATTGCTGTGGAGCTCGACCCTCGTATGGTTCTCGAGCTTCAACGTCGTTTCCAGGGTACCCCTTTCTCTAATCGCTTGAAGGTATGATCTTTTTTAGGTTTTCGTAATTAATTCGGATTTGGTTTGACGGAGTGGAGTTAGAGCCTATGATTTATGATGATGAATTTCAATTTTGTAGTCATTTAAATTGGGTATTCACCATACTGACCAAGCTTTCAGCGAGATTGTTTCTTTTACAGGTGTACTGCAAGCATGCAAAATCAGTCCTCCTATATTTTTTCAATCTTTATTTTAAGATGTTTTATGGTTTAGATTTGT
>JANVCQ010000009.1:21251621-21263917 GCA_025531925.1 Erythroxylum plowmanianum | reverse complement strand
TGGGATGGATATTAGGTTTAGGTCTTTACGTATGTAGATCTTTGCGTTTGCATGGGAGTCTCTCACATGCGGATGGGTTGAAGAGAGCGTGGATCGGGCTTGGACTTGATATAGTTATTAGGTGGGAGACTGACCTTTGAAGAATGGACCGATTGGCCCATGGATTCTTTGGACTGGGTCCGGGCCCAGCGTGGCCGACCCGACCAATTAGAATAAAGTTAAAGTGTATCTTCTTTCAGCATTTGTTCAAGCGTATTTTGACCAAAATTACATGGTAAGAAAAAAAGTTTGTATCAGTGAAATTTGTTTAATTATATTGTTATTATCTGATTGATTAGGCTTGGCACCTGAAATTCCGGAGGATTTGTACCATCTTATCAAAAAGGCAGTTGCAATTAGAAAGCATTTGGAGAGGAACGGGAAAGATAAGGATGACGATTTGAAATTTCTCATCCAAATTATTCATTATTCCTCCTATTAGTATGAAATATCTGCAGGATGACGATTTGAAATTTCTGAACTTTTTGCATTACGTTTTAATTTTTAATTGATAGACAAAGCTTTGAATGTTTGGAGGTTCATTTCTTTGATTATTTAACCTTGTTGTCAAACTATGGAAAGCACCAGTGATATGCAATGTTAACTTATGCTTTCTTGACAGTTAATGGTGTTAGTACTCCATGCTGGAAACATGTATTATGCTCCTCGATTAGATTACCTTGATATATTGCTTGCAGACTGGTGTTCTATGAATTAGTCTTTTTCCTGTGTTTTTAAATCTCGTAGTTGTCTGTTTTATGTTTCTTTCTACGCTTATCATCTAGTACTAGTTTGATTTTGTTTAGTTCATATCCATTTATTCTGATCTTTTTTATTCTCTTCTTTTGCAGCGAATCCACAACTGCAAGCACTCTCGTGGCTTAGGCTAGATATGTTTTCGACACTACTTGTGCTGTCATAGTTCATTAAACTCTAGAAGTTCTTGTTATAATTTTAGGTTGGCACTGAAATGGATTCACGAACATCTTTAGTGTTTCGATGAATCAATTTTGGGTTTCGTTTGTTATTTTCATTGCATATTTGCATAATATCTTGCATGCAGCACATTTTGCAAAATTTTTGTATTTTTTCATTGTTTAATTCGGATTAGCCATAAGTGCTACTTTTCAACTTTGATACTTCATTTGGTCGTCCTAATCTAGAAGGACATGAAATCACATAATCGAATTTCTTCTGGTCTTTTATTATCTCCCCAAAGAAGTATATAGACTAGTGCTATGGAAAATCAATGTAAATATAATCCTACTGTAGATAACTTCTACCTATATTTTTGTGCATAGGAATGAAATTCCAAAGTACAGTTCGAGAGGATACCATAATATCCAAGAAGTGAAACCCTGCAAGTCAAGAGTACAGTTCGAGAGGATACCATAATATCCCAGAAGTGAAACCCTGCAAGTCAAGAGTACAGTTTGAGAGGATACCATAATATCCCAGAAATGAAACCCTGCAAGTCAGAGTACAGTTTGAGAGGATACCATAATATCCCAGAAGTGAAACCCTGCAAGTTGAAGCTACAATAACTAAAAGCAAACTACTATTCAAATCTGAAAAATAACAGTAAACTGAAAGAACATAAGAACTAAGCACTCAAAAACAAGTAGATGCTTGTGAATCGAACGGAAATACCATCTTTTCGGTGCTAATCCAGATTTTCTGGCAATGGGAATACCAGTGGACTACTGCCAGCAGTAATCCTTGGATATTCTTTGATGAGGCGACTGCATTTTGAGTCGGGAGGAGAAATAGAAATGTAACACATTGCATGTAGATTGGTTCCTTTTCAATTTGAACTGCTCTAGATTCTAGGTAGTTTTCACCATACCAAGAGAAACACAACACTTATAGGGAATTTCTATTCCATGACTGCTGAAGATCGGATCCTGCGATATAATACGTGATAAATGAATCATTTATCAGAAACACAAACTTTACAAAAGAATAACAAGAAAACCAATGGCAGTCCTCAGAGTAATATATTACAATCAGTACAAGACTTTCACTAAACTATAGGGAGAAAGGTATTGATCAACACAGTATCCCCTAGATCTCCATTAGACAATTGATCTTCAACAAGTTACGCACTCCGCCAAGGCCGGATTCTTGTGTTGACCCTCTTTCTTGTAATTTCAGCACACCTTGCAAAAAAATGGGAGAGGTCGAATTTGCCAGAAAGTCGCATCTTTTGGGCCAGCTCCTCAAAAGTATCGGGCTTCCCAGGAACAGAGAAATCAGCAGTAAACTTGTTGTAGTCAAGCTGAGGTGCTTTCATGCCTCTATCAATCATCTCCTCCAAGTATTTACAAGCCTCTTCTGTTCTTCCATGACTTATAAGCCCTCCAATCAAAACAGTGTAGGAGTTATCATCAGGACAACACCCTTTCCTGCTCATCTCATTCCAAACTTCACAAGCCATTTCACAGTTTCTTGTCTGAAAGTAAGATTTCATAATCATGTTGTATGTGTGAACCGTTGGTACAACCCCACTCTGAATCATCCTCTTGAATATCATAACTGCATCATCGGGCATTCTCCTAATAACCATCAACTTGATGAGGGCATTATACGTCCTCCCGTCAGGTGGGCAATCTTTTTCTTTCATCTCCTTCAGTAACTCGTGAACCATGTCCATTCTCCTCTGGTTACCAAACCCTGTGATCAAGCATGTGTAAACTGCAGCATCTGGCACGCATCCATAATCAACCATTTCGTCAAAATAATCAATTGCCTCTTTCATCATTCTTTGCTTACACAGATACCGAATCAAAATCGTAAAGCTCCAAAGATCTGGGGATGGACCCTTGGCTTTCATGACTTCGAACAACTTGATTGCATCAGACCTCTTTCTACACCTTAACAACCCTTCAAGCATAATGTTATGAGCAACAACGTCAGGCTTAAACCCCTTATCAATCATCTCATTCCAAATTCTACCAGCCTCCATCAAATTCTTCACCTTGCACCATCCACTAAGCAACACAGTATAAGTCCTTATATTGGGCTCAAACCTACCCTCAGACTTTCTAAAAAGCACTTGCGCTTCTTTCCCAAGCTTGGCCCTCCCAAGACAATCGAACAATGAATTAAAAGTCTCAACACCAACTTTATACTTGTACCTCTTCATCAACTCAAAAATCCCAACAGCCTTCTTTCGCTCCTTGGCCTCAGCAAAAGCTCTCATTGCAATTGAAAATGTTTCCATTGTTAAAAGTCCCTTAGCACCCATCTCTTCCAACAATGACACCATAGTCTCAAACTGCTTCGTCTTTCCTAGTATGTCCATCATCGAATTGTATGTCCTCGAATTGTGCACAAAACCAGGCTTCCGCGCAGCCCAATTGAAGAACCTAAAAGCAGGTTTTCTGGCGTGACGAAACCTCTCCAATACTTGTATGACCAAATCATGAGATAAATTGATCCCACACTCATCGAGGACAGCCTCCATATTCCTATCAATCGCAAACAATTCATCGATCACCTTGCATACACGCTCTAACTCCTCAGGATCCACACTGGAGCCGAGAATTTCAACTTCTTTTTCACATGGGGACTCATTAATCTCACCATTATCACTAACTCCACCATCAGAATCTGCATCTACATCACTCAAGCTAGAAAATTGTACTTTCCCAAGCGACAAAAACGAATTTATTAAACGAACACTTGATCGGTTTCCTGGCAATGGTTCTTGAAGATAAAAGGGGTGCGAGGAAAATACTGGACCGCACACTTGCTTTTGGCGACATCGGTTCGGTCCTTCTCTTCGTACAAGCTTCGAGGCAGCGTAGAGTTGGCCATCGCAATAGTAGTAGTACGGTTGGAATAGCGAGAAGTGACTGAGCAACACCGAGACTCTGGCGCGTCGTCTTAGAGAATGAGACATTCAAAGAGCACTGAACGTAAGCTATTGAACTTTTGAAACGCGCCGATGAAATTGGACGGAGATGTGAAATGACGGCGGCTACTGGTTAGTGAGCGGTATATACAGGCCTACATCCAGCTGATCCGTTAAAATGTCTACAGTATGGCCCGATCTTACAGGCCTATAGTCCAGAGCCTTTTATTTAAAAGGCTGAACTTGCATCGCTGTTTGATCTTTGAAGGGCTCTTACGAGGCACCAGAACTCGGAGTCTTCTTCTGAAAGTTCTGGATGAGCTCTGCGACTAACATCACCCAAATCCATAGAGGTAGACATAAAGCTTTTCTCTTTTACTTTAGTGTAGATTGAATTGGTTGCTATACTGCGTACTATAGTAACAAGAAGTTTATAGGATGCTTCAATTCTCTGCTTTCTTCCTACCGACTTCCTTTGAATTGAACGTTGATAAGACTTGTTAGTTATTGGCAGGTGGGTGGGTATCTCGATTTAACAGGTTTCTTAGAACTTCAATTTTTCTGTAAAAAAGCCAATTCATTTCTTTGGTGATCACAAAAAATGGGGAGAAATATCGACAAGATAAATCTAAACAATGGCAATTAAGTTGTTAATGCTGTGCCCTGCTCATACTAAGTGCTGGTCCGCATCATCTTCACTGGGCATTGTTCCATCTTCATCATCATCACTCTCCAGAGAATCCTGATAAATCATTTCTTGTTAGAATTTAGACAGCAGGTGCTCAACTGAACATCCAACTCTAGAAGTTGATCCCCAAATGTCACCATACTATGTTAAGGGAATGCAAGTTATGGCATACGCCTTACCTGATAATGATATTGCCGCCGACCAATAGTTTGAAGAGCTGAAACTGCCCGAAACACTATGTACAGTGGAAGAAGTATTCCACTAGCCCTCAGGATAAGAATCTGATAGATTCAAAAAAGGGAATTTTAGTCGAAACAGCGATCCTTAAAGCTTGATGCTACTTGATTGAGAAGTATAGGTTCTTTTTGGGGCTTATAAAGAGGTGAAGGTACTACTACTTACAGTGAAAAGTGTAAATGGATAATCTTCTGTTCCACCAGTAAGTGTATCAAAGAGGTGTCTCAATAGTAAAAGTACAGTAAACTGCCATTAAAGCACAAAACATTATAAGGAGGAATCATTACACGGATCCAACATAAATAACAATTCAACTTTTCTACGTCTTCTATGATCCTGAGGCCGGTGAAAGTAGCAGTGCATGGGTTCCCTAGTCAAACTTGGCCAAAAGTTCCCAGTCTTGTGACCCACACATCTATTTCCAAACTACCTATATAACCAATTTGACTCATTTTTCTTGGACGGTTTTATCAT
The DNA here is from genome assembly GCA_025531925.1 of Erythroxylum plowmanianum. Lineage (NCBI taxonomy): Eukaryota > Viridiplantae > Streptophyta > Magnoliopsida > Malpighiales > Erythroxylaceae > Erythroxylum > Erythroxylum plowmanianum. The sequence continues at coordinate 21,258,623 of JANVCQ010000009.1, read as the reverse complement.
AAATGTCATAGAGGTCAACTTTGCTCACTCCCATCTCATTTTAGAGATCAAATTAGCAACTCTAATTGTCCTCTCACGTAAATGAACAGAATATGAGCTGTAGGACGTGCAACAATCAACTCGCCATTGTGAACAGAACTTACTGTTAGGGCCATTGTCCGGCAACAAGAGCGGCTCCCCTCAGTGGCCGGTGACCTGCACTCGGTGTAAACGGTGTCAGCCGGGATGGCTTCCACTATTGTTACCACCAATCCATCATTCTCTAAATCATGTTCTGTTCTTGGTATTTCCAGGCTATCTCTGCACGGAACAGACATAATTTAGGATATACTACAATAATTGACAATAATAGTAGGAAACAATCCATTGTTTATGAAGCAATTAGTTGTAAGCACAATATTGTTTATTTTATTGGAGAATGGTAAACTAAAGAGTACATTACAAAAGGCCCCAAAAAACAATCGGTGAACAATGTCATGCATACTTCAGCTGTTTATCCATATTTTATTATTGAAATTATGCAAGGAGATAACATACCTAATTGTCATTGCCTCAATCAGCTTAGACTTATTTGAAGGTGCTGTATATCCTGGTTCATAATTCTGTTATGATATGGAATAAAATATTAGGAAAAAGTCCCACTCATTCATTGCCTGAAACTTAAAAATTGATAAAGGTTAAACAAGAACTTGGCCACTGCAGAAACCAAGTAAGACCAAATGTAGTTGATTCTTTCCTTTACAAGTCCTCTTGAAGCAAACTAGAAAAGCCCCAGTTTGAAGGAAGAGATCATTAATTAGCTTCACTATCACGGTTACCAATGAATGTTTATGGGAATTCATTAGTTGAATCTCACCGAAAGAAAAAGGAAATATGCCGATATCAGAACAAGGAGATGGGGAAGAGACTGACAGAGATGAATATTCAAAGTCTACAGAGTTGGAATGGTTCAAACCAGAAACAAAGATAGACCCAACTCTTGAGTCTTGACCAATCCAAAAACTGGTAAGTAGACACAAGGGAACGTATGCAACAATTTCAACGCCATCAAAAGCATCGAAAACAAACGAAAAAAGGTAGAACGCAACGAACAATTCAGACCAACTGAAAGTTAGAAAACTACAAAACCCAGAAAATAGAAACAGTCAGAAACAATTCATCTACCAATCAGGAAAATACAAACCTGAAGACATATTTCACATATAGTGTTCCCCTTCTCGTTACACCATCTCTGTATGCAATCTCTGTGCGCAAACTGACAAAAGGTAACAATTCCCAAAGTCAGTTTGTCACGAACCAGAACTAAAATCCATAAAACCCCACAAGAACATAATACCATCTATGTCTCCGTATTACCTTAACAGTTCCAGAACAAGCACAGGGAGCTTCAAGACTCTTACAGCTTTCGAATTCTGCTTCATGGCAAATTCTACAGTGCGATATTGCGGAACACGATTGTAGATCATCAACGAACAACACAACGTCTCTCATTTCTTCAGCACTCGAGCCTTAAATACAAACGGCCTCTTATTTATTCTCCCTCGTCCTTCTCCAATTCGCTTGCCAACTATTGTTTGTTTCCTCAAAACTTCCTCTGCAATTTCCGTCCTCCGTAACTCTGTTTCTGTGCCTGGCCTTCCTCGACTTTAAAGAAAAGGAAGTGGACATAAATTTCCTAAACTGCCCATGCAATTCAATTAACTTGGCAAGGCAAAAAGTAGCAAGTGGGTGTCAATCTCACTCATTAATACTGAAAATGGCTGCATTAATAAACTAATGCTCCCATTAAAAGATAGAAAGAATATTCACCATATCTAGTAAATATAAGAAATATCTGTACGTATTCAAGAAGAAGGTAGACTAAATCAAGAAGACGCGGTTTTATTTAAGGAACCGGAGTTTCAAATCGGTGCTTTGACTTACTCGTGTATATATATTTATGTATGTATGTATGTACATGAGATGTTTGATTTAACGACAGTTACTTGGTCAGGCAGACACCTAAGGAGGACTTGAGACCGTGTGACTTGTTCAGTTCTGTTTTGCATACTTTATCAAAACATGATTAACACAGTAGTGTAATCCAACCCAATTGAAAAGGCTTGCAATACGGGATCTGATTCTGATCAACGGTCCTGAGGCGTCAGACGTTACCAAAAATTCAAATTTAATGGACCCCCACCTTGGAATTAAAAATCGCCTACGCGCTCACCGAAAAGCATGGACAGCTGTGATTCACTGGGCCCTCATTTGACGCCCAATACTGTTCCTTCTTCCTCTTTTAAAATGGAACTTCACACAAATTGTTAGTAGAGTTTTGTCTTGAGGCTGAGGCTATGTGTTTTAGGATGCAGACATTTATGCTTATCCCCTTCTCCTCGATGTTATCGCTTTCCCTCTCGTTCACTGAAACATTTGGATGATTCTAATTGGCCAAAAGAGTAGAGGTTTGGATTTGAATGGCCTTCCTTAATGAATAGAGGATGTGTCTAGGTCTAGCAAATTGTGTGCCGTGGGGACAAGTTCACTATCTCATTAGTTCTAATCTTGGCCGTTACTTCACATAAACTGCCTGTGTATTGGACTCCACGTCCTCGTTCGAGCCGAGCAAGCATGATAAGTTAGTTATTATCTCCACGATAAATTCTACTATCTCATTAGTTCTAATTTGGCAGCACCAAAGTTTCGGTTGTTAACAAATGAATCTTATTTGATAAGGCAACTCCATAGTTGAGTTTTGGTACGATTATAACCTAAAGAAGGAAGGTTCAAAGGGATTACGATGGTTGGTAGTTGGTACTGTACTCACTTATAATAATCAACAGTTACCAATCTTTGCTTGAAAGTTCAAAGTTCTTGAACAAACAAGAGTATTATTGGTCCGTTCCCGAGGGAAAGGTTCAAATCAGATGGTAAGTTTTGTTCGTGTTAGTTTTATGGGCCCGTGTCACAAGGCCGGGCCTACGAAGGATTCTCCAGCCCTCAGCCCCACAACGCCTTATATACGTAATATATCATTATTTTTTATTTTCACGTATTTTTAAATATAAATTATTAAGTAAATTAAAAGGGCAAAAGAAGTTGCTTTTGGCCCTTGCAAACTAGTCATGAATCATCTACAACTGTAGTATTGGTTTGGCGTACTAATCTAAAAGCGATCGCTTTCACATTGGTCTACTAACAACGTTGATCAAAGCGGATAAGAAGATGAGGTGATTCATCGCGTGCGCATTAAAGCAGCCGAAAACGACGTCAAGTTGGCCTGGGCAGCCTACAATGCGCGCAAAAAGTAAGAGTTCCTCCACATTAATTAAGTTTGAATCGATCCTATTGCTGAAGTCGTCATGGTTTTAACACGACTTAGCTTCTACTTCTACTTCTACCTATTTTTGGCAACTAAAGTTAATAATGGGTCGAGTCCTAATTATAAATTATATTTTTGTTTGGATTCAAATTCGGTTCATTCAAAGTAACTAAAAATTTGAGGTCAATTCTGAATTATAAATATTTTGTTTTAATTTTAATTTGAATTTGGTTCACTCAAAATGATTAAAATTTTGATCAAATCTTTAAATAAAATAATATTTTAGTATTTAGACTTGATTGATCCGATTTAAAATTAAATTAAATTTTTGTGTATTAATTTCAAGCAAATCTTAAATAATTTTTTCACTGACAAATTTTTGTTCAAGACTTTCGCATATGAGTCGAACTTGAGTCTAATCAGGCCTGGACTACTCAAAATCTCACCTGATTGGTTTCTTATTTTTTAAATAAAAATAAAAAATGACATTATTTTATTCAAAACGATCTTATTTTTTTTATAACTTTCAGACTTTAAATTGAAATTGTTAACTTCAAACTGTATTGGGTTAAGTTAGGCTGAGCTTGGATTCAACTGTCACTTGTAACTTGAGCTCTTCAAAACTTGAACTCAAACTTAAATATTTTCTTAATTCAAGTTCAATTAAATTTAATTTTGAAATGTTAGCTTTGAATTTGAACAATTTTAATTAATTTATTATAATTAGTTAGACTTAAAAAAATTATGTTTGGGCTTCACTTTAAATTTGAATTTCATTTTTAGTTTTAAACAAAATTAAATTAAATTTTATTTAATTGAGTTAAAATTAACTAAATTGTGAAAACCAATAAAATTTGAAACAAAATTAAAGTTGGATTATTTAGTCACTGTACTTATAAGAAACTAATTATAATGCCCTCTTGTACCTCCTTCTACTCTAATAACAAGTTGTAGCTACGAATGTCAATGGCTCTAGCAAAATACTGTAATTGAGAGTGGTGATTAAAAGCTTGTTTCCTTGGTGTGGACCATTTGGCAAACCTAGCATGCGATAGTTTAGTACGTTCCCTTATAAGCTGTTTTCAACCTAATTGTTCTACACAACGACTTGGTTGGGCCATTGTTATCAACATTATAAGGCCACGAAACATTTGCGAGCGACAACATCAAGAGTAACTGAAAATGGAAGGAGCGAAGATGAAGATTGTGGTGGCAGTGGATGAGAGTGAGCAGCGCATGCACGCCTTATCCTGGTGTCTCACTAACCTCGTGTCTCGCAATTCTAATAATACCACGCTGGTCTTACTGTACGTTAAGCCCTCACCTATTATCTACTCCCAGTTCGTGTTCTCCGCAGATGTAATTGCTACCATGGATAGATACGGTGATGCCTTAGTGAAGTCTGTGATGGAACGAGCCGAGGCTGTCTACAAGAATTTCAACAACGAAGTGAAGCTCTTTTTCTCTTCATCTGTTTCTGTTTCTTCTCTTTGTGTCTGCTTACTGAATGAAGATTGTACACAGTTAAACATGGAGAAAGTGGTGGGGACCGGAGAGGCTAAGGATGTGATATGCAACACAGTAGAAAAACTTAAAGCCGACACCTTGGTCATGGGAAGCCATGGCTATGGTTTCTTGAAGAGGTATTAGGTACTAATTTTTTGCACTAATTATATGGTTTAGCAGGAATTGAATTTTGCTTCTTGTTGGTTGTAGGGTTCTCCTTGGAAGCGTGAGTGATCATTGTGCCAAGCACGCAAAATGCCCAGTGGTGGTTGTCAAGCAGTCTGCCGGAAAATGATCTTGTTCTACTTCTTTCTGCTACAACTTGTGTGTAGCAAAATTATATATGCAATATAAATTTTAATTACCGAATCTCAGTTCTCCAGAAAGTGATTAATTAGCTAACAGTCATCAGTTCGTCTCTTTGATCTCCAACTATTTTACTGTCAATCAGGATCTTTGAGATCTTGATAGAAGAACTTGTTAAACAAATACAAATTTGAATAAGAAATGTATTAAGACTATATGATAAGAATCCAGAATTCGCATAATACTTTTTGTCATAAGTTCAGTCCTTCCATTATCGTTCGGTATACCAACGTAATTTCCTTCTTTTATCTTGTTTGCAAGACATGAGCCAACATGTAATATTACAATAATAGGAAGCAAAAGCTTAGTTGTTACTGATGCGTAACATCAATTTTTGTAGTAATGCATATTTTGAAACAGGTGGAGGAGAGCTCCCCGAAAAGCCTCCACTTCTTAAGGTCGTGGGTACTAAATCTGAACTTGATATTGGCTCTGCTAGGACGAATCCCCTAGTTCACATATGCAAAACGCATGAACTCGTTATACAATTATGCGAATTTATTAGTTATTACATGTGAACTTTAAGAATAGCAATTGCAATTTCTCTTATTAACAAGCTAAATAAAAAATATTTTAACTAAGACTCAAATAAACAAAGTATAAAAATTAAGTCCATATAGGAAAAAAATAATAAAAAAACAAAAATATTTGTAATATATTTCATCTATCGCCATAAAAACCAACTATTATGAGAGAGAAACTCTTTCTTCTCTCTAGACATCTTCCTACTCTTTGAAGGGCTCCTGTTTTTCACCATCTGCTTTGCCTGCCTTCCAACTTCCCTCGTTATTTTGATCTTGCTCAAATTCCTTACTCCTGGCTCTTGACTCCCTTGAGCTGGGGCATTCTGATTGGTTTATTCCTATCATCTCATTTTCATCCAATTTCTTTGTTTTCTGCCCATTAACCCTCATAATCTACCACTATGCTACACTCAAACTTTCCTTACTTAATGGAGTCAAAGTTTCCCCCTTTATCTTCTTCCTCCATATCGTCTCCTTCTCTCATTTCATAAAAACCAAATATCAAAAATCCTAAAAACCCTAATATGATAACTGAGGCTCATTCCCCTTCCCTTTCAACTAACCAGACTTCTCAAATCCCTTCCCTCTCAACACACACTCCCTACCCAGCATAACAACATTCCCCATCCACCGCACACATCCATTCAAACCAAGAAGCACATCAGAACAAACCTCATACTGAGGATAGAAAAACCTGGAAAAAGGTGGTGGGAGAAGCTTCAAACTCTTCTTTGTTCTATAGCCCCCAGTTGAACTCGATGGAAAGCTCATGGTGGCACCCAACATTGACATTCTCAAGGAAGGTGCAACAACTTAGGATGTGGCATTTATAAGCTTCTTCATAGACAAATGTCCTGCTTTCCCTGTGATTCAAACTTGGACTCAATGAAATTGAAAAGGTGAAGGCATACAAGAAGTGATGTTAACCGGGAATGACAATAATATTTTTACATTTAGTTTAAAATCTGAGGCTATAAAGGTGATTAAAGAAAGCCCATGGCATATCGCATAACTCCCATTATTCCTCCAAACTTGGCAACCTAGTATGGAATTAGAAAAAAATAGATTAAAAAACATCATTTATGGGTGAACATACATAATATTCCATTGGAATATTGGACAACAAAAGGATTGAGCATGATAGCAAGCTATTTGGGGACATCAATATGTATGGATGAAAATACAACTATGAGGAAATGTGTTGGCTATGCCCTATTATGTGTGAGTTGTAGGAAAATCCCGGGAGGTACATCACATGTACCAGCAGCGGAAAACAAAAATTTTTGTTACCGGGACCTTCCC